>RJWJ010045828.1:0-11589 GCA_004363605.1 Indri indri | reverse complement strand
TTGAGTAACAGCTTGAAACGGACACTGCTAGGGCCACACAGAAAATCGTGGTCAATTCAAGCTCTATTTGAGTGTTAAAGGAACGTTACTGACACTCGAACAAAAGACCCACTCGCTTCCTACCTAGCTGGACGGGCCTGGCCCACCGCTGCCAGGGTGCACATTGTACAGATCATGATCAGGATTCTCTCTTCAAGACTAGATCATGGCACCTCAGAGCTGGAAAGGGGTTTACAAGTCATCTAGATCAAAGGTCACAAACCCAAATACCCAGAGTCCCAGTCAGGTCATGAGTCACAAAGGAACTAGAGCCAGCTGGGGACTGTGTGTCCCATGAAGGGAGGGCTGCCACTTGGCTCAAGCTGCCATTGTGGGCCCAGGACTGCCAGAGTTTCTGAGCGATTAAGAGAAGCGGAAAATTCAGATATTATGTGTGGATCAAGCAAAACATACTTGCAGGCCAGGTATGGCCCAAGTACTGCCAGTTACACACCTCGATCCAGACATAACAGTGGTTCCCACCTCCAAGCCTCAGACCCATGGAGCTCTAGGCTACTGCACAACGGCCACTGAATCCAACGGGGAGGAGGAGAGACAAGGGCTCCAAGCAGTCATTATCCGTAGACTGAATAAATAGTGTGCCTTGCTCATATAAGAATTACCTTTGCTCTAACATAAAAGGATATTATAATATTAACAAAACCAGATTTTATTTGCAAACATCACTAAGTTGATGATTTTTCATTTCATATTTTCTCAAAGGAGGAGATCCCTAGAGCACAACAATCATGTAACATACACAGATGTTATTTATGTTAGAGAGGGGACTCCCATGCTTGAAATAGTCACAACCACCACCTAGACCTATTCTGCCATTGACTGCTGGGATTGGAAGGTGACATGACCTGCCAGGGTCACACAGCTCCTTGCAGAGGCAGGAGAGGAAGCCAGGCTCCCGAGTCCCAATCCTGTCTCCTTCGCCTCCACCAGGGAGGTGGGCTCTGCCCCTGGAGAGCTACCCAAGGGGTGACACAGGCTGGATGAAAACCCAGGACAAACAGGATCGAAGCAAAATTTGGACAGAGTTTTTTTTCCCACAGTCACCTCCCCAAAGTTTCACAGGTGCTCAAAGGTTGAAGAAGCCCAGATAAGCCCCCACTCCAGCCCTACACCCAGTCCCCCTCCTCAGCTGCATCCCATGAGAGTCTTCCAGTGTCTGGCGGATGACCTTGGGATCTTGCAATGATGGAGAGCAACACGACTTGAGGATTAAGTTCTTCCTGCCCCCACGTGACTCTGGTCTACTGGGCTCACCATTCAAACGTCTTTCCCTCTCCACCCTCTGCACAACCTGCTTCCTCCCCCCAGCTCTGGACACTGCCTCTGTATGTTCCCTTCAGTACCCCCTCCTCTTGTTTGCTCCATTTCCACAACCAGCTGGCTTCATTACGAACGAGAAGGTATTCACTTTCGATTCTTGTTCTCAGTCTACAGGTATGAGTTACAGTTAAGGATGACTGACTTAAGGTGAAAGCACAGAGGCCAAACACTTGAGACACAGAACTGAATGAGCCTGCCCAGTAAGTCAAGACAGGGTACTCTAAAGGGAGAGCAGGTGGTGGGGAAGTGGAGCACATGTTCCATTAGGGGCATTTGCAGCAACAGGAGCGCAGGGAGCCAAATGCAGCCGTGTACACTGTGCACTGCAGAATTCCAAGCACACCATTCAAAAGAGACCAAGCTACAAGTAGCGCCCCCTGGAGTTGTGCAATGGAGCAGCCTGGGGAGGGGACCGTAGCCCATCATGCGGGCCCATGGAAATGTAGGTCTGGCTATTAGGAGACCAAGCCCATCTTTCAATCATTCTATCAATTCATAGTGATTTCGCTAACTGAGTTCCTACTACTTGAGCGTGCTTAAAAACCACCCGGCACCTTACCAAAATTGAGGCCTGCCCAGTTCTCCCCAGAAATTCTGAATCCTCACCTCTAGGGAGGGGCTGAGGAATTTGTGTGTTGTTTATTAACAACCGGCCTCTTGAGAAACAAACAAAGCAAGACTTAGGAGAAGAAAGACACTATACGGACCAGGATCATGTTACCAAGGGGAAAATGTGTATATTTCTGTAAGATTTATTCTTTCTGTTTCAGCTCTATTGTATGAAGAATACTATCTCTGAGGACTGCTAATGGTGGCACACCCATATAATCCATGAAGCAACTCTCACTAGAAACCCCCACCCTGGCTACTCCGTATCACAATTTTAAGAGCATATCGACAGGCACCCTAGACTCCGAAATGAAAGTCGCTATTCCGACAATTTGCTAAATTTACAGCTACCGTTTGCCAAAGCTTAGGAAATCCACATTCTAGCTGGTAAAGGGCCCTCCTACCTACAAATCAACACAGCAAACACTCAGACACATACCTTGTGTTCCTCCTTCATCACCTGTTCAATGAGCTCAGATTTCACTGGAGGCTTTGAATACTGGCCTGAGAGAAGGCCATGTCCTAACTTAGTCCTGGCCAGGACAGGGAAACAAAAACAAAAGGTCATTGTTGTTTTCCCATGGAGATATTAAAATTATCTATGAATTTCAATAAGTATAGCCGCTTTTAGATGGAGCATTTTATCTGGATTACTCACAAATAACTTATTTATTTGATTCTGCTTGGTACTGATTCCATGTTCAAATTTTCCTTAGTACTTTATAGGTAACTTTATTACTCTCTTTCTTCATACAAAAGTAACACATGCTAATTTTAGAATGCTTTTTAAAAAATACAGAAAATAAAGAATTGCCTTTAATTCTGCAACCCAGATATAACCACTATGATCACTTTATTGAATACTGTAAAAAAAAAACAATCAGGCACTTACATCTGTGTGTTGAAGTCTTGTGTTGGATCTAAAGGTGAGTAGTCAAATATTCTTGGAAGGTTTCCTACATAGCTAGAAAACGAGAAGCAACAGTTAAAACATAGCAACTGAGAGAGGAACAGAACCAAACAAGCCATCATTCTTGCTCAGACTTCTCGCCCTTTTGTCAAAATCAAACTGTCCACCCAAAGATCTCTTTTCCTGAGATCTCACCTCTACTGCCCACAAAACTTCCCGAAATGTTTATGCTTCTATCAGTGGGTCTCAACCCTGGTTGCAAGTTAGAATCACCCAAAGAAGTTTCTTTAAAAAATACCAAAGCCAGAGCCACCCCCAGATGTTTCAAGACCTGGGATTGGGAATTCTTTTAAAAGTTCCCCAAGTGATTCCAACATGTAGCCAGAGTCAAGAACCACTGGTTTATGCCATCACAATCACCACGTCGGAAACAAACGGTTCGGTTAGTGACAAGAATCTCTACTTTGGCCAAAACTTTAATCAGGCTCCTTCAAGTCCTCTACTTGACTGGGCCCAAGCATGGGCTTCCCTCTCTGTCCTTGTGGAATCCAGTTTAAGTAAGAATCCTGCTAAGTAAGTTGAGTGAAAATCCAGCCTTGGTATGTGACCACCCTGGCCTGCCCCCAGCAACAATCCTATCAAGTCAGGGCGGCCAGAAACCCCTTATCCTCGACGCTTCCTCTTAGTGATTTCCATCCACAGCCCATCCCCCTGCTCCTTGGTTGTAAACCCCGAATTGTCCTGCTGGAGTCGGGGTCAAGTCCAATATCTTCCCCATTGTAAGGCCCCATGGCAGTGGTCCCTATACCTACCACCATCACCTCCATGAATAAAATCTGCCTTACCGTCTTTAACAAATGTTTGGACAATTTTTTTTCGTTGACATTAGCAGTTGTTCCAATAATCTCAAAATGAATGGCAACAGCAGTGACAACTACTGTCTCTTGGCGGCTTCCCATATTAGCTAGTTGTGTCTTCATGACACCATATGAGGAAGGGATTATTATCATCATCATCCCCATTTGAGAGATGAGAAATGGGGATGAAAATTTACTGGGTAGCTTCCAAAGTTCCCCAGGGAGGGAATGACAAAGCCCAGAATGGACCCAGCAGTCTGGCTCCACAGCCATGCTCTGAGCTGCTCTGCTGGCTGCACCTGCCACCCGCTGGCCCTGAGCAGCCACCATCCCTCCTCCTGGCCAGTTTATCCTGACAGAGCCATGCTAACTTAGACGCTGATCTCTAATCGTAATGCACAATCTCTCCTTTCTTGTTTTAAATTCATTTCCTGTTTCACACCCTGTGCTGTTCTTCTTTCTCCTTTCAGTCTTTGACTCTCTGGGCCTGACAGCTCTGGGATGAAGAATCCAAAAGCAGATCCTTTCTCTGGCCCTTCATGTGCCTCACTCTGCCCTCTTCTCTGACCTCATCTGCCACCACTCTCCCCAGCCCACGACGCCCGGCCACTTGTCCCTCTTGCTGCCCCAGGGCATGCCACGCTCACACCTGCTTCAAAGTCATGCCTTCTGCTGTCTCTTTCCTGGGACACTCTCCCCACAGACCCTTGCTTGGCAGCTCCTTCTCAGATGTCTTGAAAAGTCACCTCCCCAGACATTTAGCCAAAACAAGAGCAGCTACTCCCCACCCTTCCTAACTCCCTATCACCTCCTTCTGGCTGGCTTTCTTCTTAGCATGCAATACTATCTGAAATTGCATAACTTATTTATTTGTCTGTTTAGTGTCTATATTTCTAGAGATTACATACTAGAATGTAATCTCCATAAAGGCAAAGACTTTATCTATCTAAATCACTGCATCTCTAGCACTAGAAAACGATCTGACATGTAAAAGGCATTCAATAAATATTTGTTGAATGAATACATTCACGTCATGTAATCACATAACCAATTTTCCATAACTGACTATCAGTAACTGACAGAATCACAGAAAAGGCATTATTGCGATGAAGCCCTAGCAGAGAACCATGACACACTACCACTTAGCAATGACCTCTAGGTGGATCCCCCAAATGCTGGGAATTTCTAGGCACCTCCTGTCCACAAACTCAGAATTTACAGCCCAGATTGTACCTGCATCAAAATTAACAGAGCATGCTTCTCTGGGCCAGTCCCATTCAAATGGCTTTGGATGTACCATTAGGGCAAAAATTTCATCTAGAAAATTTCAAAAGACCAAGAGCCAAATAAAAAATAAATCAAACTTTGGAGCTAAACTATATAGATATAAAGGCTACACTGAAGAATTCCTAATAATATAAAACATGATGAACTCATTAACTCTCTTATAATTCAGTTTCTATCACATCTCAAAATCTCAGAAGACAAAAAAACTCACTGAGAAGATGAACATTAGTGAAAAGGCTTATACTTTAGGGCAAGATTGGAAGAGAAGAGCAGTGTTAAAGGGACTAAATATTTGACGTCAGGAAAGCCCAGTTTGCTAGCAGTTGAAGCCAGGAGAAGAAAAAGAAAGAAAGGTCCATTTGCAAACAATTTATATTCATTTTCTAATTGATGAGGAATATCCACCACTATAACAAAACTAAATTAAAATGCAGAAGTAATGTTAGATAATCTTTAAAGTGTATATTGGACCTTCAGTTTGTAATCCAGTGATTCTCAAAAAGATGGTTTCACTACCTGTCAATCCATCTTATTTGTCATTCAATTTGCACGCAAGCTATTTAGATTTGATCTTCATTAAGAATTATCTTAAAATGTCCACTACGTTCAAGTGGCAGACAGAGCATCAAGTAATCAGGGTAATGCTCCCGAATTACACCGTGGCTGTTCGTAAGTCATTTAATCTGTCTATGAGTCACTCTTTCTACTTTCAAAATGAAGACACTGCTCCTGGATCTAACTCCACTGAGTCAGGACTGCTGGGGAAAAAGAGGTTTGAAGAGCAAGCATTTCAATTCAGTGACATTTGGTCAAACAATGAAAAAACTGAAGATGGGGATGCAGAGTAGGTTGCTCATGTTCTAATACATACAGTAAATGTTTAGAAAATAGAATATAAATATTAGATACTATAATGTAAAATTCTAAAACTTTTTTTTTTTTGAAACAGAGTCTCACTCTGTCACCCCAGGTAGAGTGCAGTAGCATGATCAGAGCTCACAGCAAGCTCAAACTCCTGGGCTCAAGCGATCCTCCTGCCTCAGCCACCCAAGTAGCTGGGACTATAGGCGTGTGCCATGACACCCAGCTAAACAAGACTAGGGAGAGATTTAAATTTTAAATTCAAAACACAGACACGGGTTGGGCGCAGCGGCTCACGCCTGTAATCCTAGCACTCTGGGAGGCCGAGGTGGGTGGATTGTTTGAGCTCAGGAGTTCGAAACCAGCCTGAGCAAGAGCAAGACCTCGTCTCTACTAAAAACAGAAAGAAATAAAATAGAAAGAAAATAGAAAGAAATTAATCGGACAACTAAAAATATATAGAAAAAATTAGCCGGGCATGGTGGCGCATGCCTGTAGTCCCAGCTACTCGGGAGGCTGAGGCAGGAGGATCGCTTGAGCCCAGGAGTTTGAGGTTGCTATGAGCTAGGCTGACGCCACGGCACTCTAGCCCGGGCAACAGAGTGAGACTCTGTCTCAAACAAAAAAAAAAAAAAACCACAGACACGAAGTACACTTTTTCATTAAAGAAAAAAATCAAGAAAGTTAATTCTTCATCAAACTTTGGAATATAGGAAGAATTTTTAAAAACTGTAGACTGTAAACCACTAAAAATGTTGTTGGGCTTTATAACAAAAGTACACAAGTTTATTCCATTCTAGTTTAAAAGAAATAATAGATTCACTCTCTCTCTCCCTCTCTCTCTCTCTCCCACTTTCCTGAAAAAAAATAATAATAATTATACAACACCTAACAGAAGGACATTGCTTCAACATTTTCAAAGAAAAAGATCTTGGAGCATGAGTCATATAAGACGAAGCTACATTGCTCCCCAATCAAATGATAATAATACAAATATGAGGCATGGGTAAGAATTTATAAAAATAACACAATGCACGACATGCACCACTGAAAAGGGTTTCCTATCTCAGAGCTTCAAACCCGCCCCGCCCTCCATCCGAGCCGCCTGCCTCCGCTCCTCCCGCACACCTGTCAGAGCGTGTTTCCCCTCTTCATAGGCTCTTTGACCACCTCCTTCCCTTTTCCTTCATGAAATGCACCATGTTTATGAGTATGTGGTTGTTCTTATGATTATTTACTCAACCCCAATTTCTGCGAGTGGCTGTGCATTCCCTGGGGCGGGTCCCATGTCCTCCTGTTCACCACTGATCCCACACACACTCGGCACACCGCTGAGCAGAACAGGACTCATTCTTTAATGGCCAGATGAAAAAATGAAACATTGACGTGGAAAACTAACCATAAGTTTTCAAAGTCAGAAAACAGCAAGAAGAGATAAGTCTTGAAACACGGAGCAAGGAAAGAAAGTTTATTTGACATACTTTTGATTGAGCACTATTAAAGCCATTAGGATTTAGCCATTTCAACTCCGTGCGTGTAAAATGCTGCCCTGTGCCGGCGCACGTCTGTCCTCTTCCACTTGAACCAAGGTGGAAACTGACCCACTCTGGAACACACTAGAGCTTATTCTCTAAACTTAGGCAGTGGCTGCCCGTGAGTGCACCAGCTCCTGGGCTCTGCGGCTCCCTGTCCTCAGCACAACCTAAGGAAGAAAATGGCCACAGAGAAAGCTGCTCTGCCCAGGTGTGGGAGGAGGAAGGCAGCCTGTCCCAGGTAGGAATCAATCAGTGCCTCCCAAATTATCTGCAGTGAGGGCTAGCTTTTTTGTTTATGTCAACTCATACAGAAGATACCTTTAAATAAGAGAATACAGAGAAATTATTAGAAAAATGAAATGTCAATTGTAAGACAGGGCAGTATCAAATTGCTACAGAAATTTCTAAACACTCATTCTCAAGTTCCATACTCATCTCGTCGCAGACCCATACCAGCAGGCCAAGGACTAGCATCCGTCAACGAACCACACTTTGAGTAGCAAAAAATGAAAATCCTAAATCTTCAAAGAAACTCCAATCCACCAAAAGGGAGACATGACCAAACAAATCACTGAATCTCTCCTAGTGCATCTGTAGGGGGGATCTGGCAGGTTTGCAGTGAAGAGTAACAATTAATACATTCTTGGCACATAGGGGGATGGCCTGAAAGCAGAAGCCATTGTTAACATAACAAACCCCCCAGGGTGTTTTTCAGTTACCAATCTCTCCTTATCTCCCCATAACCCCTGACAAGTGTTCCCACCGCAGCCTCAGTATGAGGTCAGGCCAGGCCACTGATGCGGTGGCCAAGCACCCTGCTGTGATGAAGATGGGGTCCCAGCACACCAGAGGGGCCAGGCCTGGGGTCACTTACGCTCTCTGGAACTCGGGGATGCTGAAGATGGCCTGCATGACGGAGCTGAGGTAGCAGCTGTTGCCCAGGTTCTTCAGACCCGTGTACCCGGGGCCGTACATGGGCTTCAGCTTCGTCCCCGACTCCTGGATCACTTCCCACTCACTGACCCTCGGCTTCATGTCATTGTCGCGGAGCCCGTTCTCTGTCTGAGGCAAGGTCATTGAAGAAAAACAACTTTCATGTGATTCCTGTTCAAAGATCATGTCCCATGAGTTATTTCTAATATCATGGATATTTCTGTCATTTTCCTACAATTACATAGAAAAATAAACAATCTAATGAAAAGAGACTGAGAGGTGGTGATGGTTGCACAACGATGTAATTAATGCCAGAGAATTGTACACTTAAAAATGGTTAAAATGGTAGACTTTAGGTTATGTATATTTTATCACGATCTAAAAAAAACACACATGAAAAACATTTTTAAAAGAAAGAAAAAGAGAGAGAAGGAGATAGGAGGAGGAAGAAAGACAAATAGGAATCCCAAAAAGGAGCAAGTGGACTAAATTCAAGGGAAGATCCAATGCAACGCAGCAAACAGAAAGCAGGGCAGGAGAGGGGATGCAGGGTGAACCACGGGTGTGGGAGTGCCTGAAAGAGGAGGGCGGTTTAAAGAAAAGAGAGAAAACTGAATGAAAAAGAGGAAATGAGTGGCAAAGAGAAGACAAACAGCATAGGAACATGAGAGGGAGGCAGCTTGGGAGCAAAGGGCTGAAACAAAATGCACATTTAAATAGTTTCTTAGAGGGAAAAATGTTACAGAGGCATGACATCAACTTGCGAACACAACATTAAATGAAGCAAAGCTTTTCCATCAACAGTAGTATGTTGGCTTATTCATTCTGCCCCTTAGGAGCTCTACTTCCATTCCTGAAATTAATTAAAGTGATGCTGGTCACAGATCATTTTAAAGATCATCTCCTGGTACCTTCTCCCTTTAGTGAACAAAGAGCAATTCATGCAACTGCCCATCAAGGGAGACAGAAATTTTGCAAGCAAACCCCAACTAAACCAAAGTAGTACTTGATAAGGTGCCATTTTTATTACAACATAAAAAATCTAAGCTGCTAACCAAAGGAAAACACACATTAATTAAATTCAAGAAGTAAATGCAATAATTAAAAGCTGAAACCTATAAAATGATCTATGTTAGAGGAATTATATATTAAATAAACCAAACAGTTCCCTCTCCCTTCACCCTCCCACCCCCATCTCCAACTCCGTAACCTCCGACCCCCCACAAGGTGGAAACAGAAACAAAAGTAGACCTTCTCACCCCATGCATGTGAAGCATATCGATTCCAAAGTGCGCCAAGTGCTTGGCCAAATGAGGATCCAAAACAGGTTCCTCTTCTTGAAAAGAATAAACATCTAGAGGGTGAAGAGAAAATAAGCACTGAGATCTGCGATCAAGTCACTAAACATTCAACATGGATTTTTGGAGCTCCTACTGTACACCAGGCTTGGGATATATGACTGAACAAAACAAAAACTTCATAACACTCAACAGGGGGAAAGACAGATGGCAAACAATACACAATACATAGGTATATTTTGTAAATATACCCATATTATCAATTCTTTTGACGCTGCAGAAAGTTTAAACAAAAAAAGTTTTCTAAAACAAGAACAGAAAAAAAAAGAGCAGTATCTAAAGTTAAAATAAATTTAAATTATGCAAATATAAACGTCTAACACTTGATTTGTCTGACCAAAACCACAGTGGCAAGACTCTAAGCTCGGGAAGAGGGAAGGGTGAAGGAGGAGGGGCCACAGCCGTCCGCCCATGGCAGGGGGAACCTAACAGGGAACACAGAGAACACACAGGCCCTCGGGGGCACCTGAATGGCTGGTCAGGGTGTTGGTCTAGGACAAAACAAAATGCTGCTTGTGGAAATCTCTATACTCTCAGACCTACCACCTCACCAGCCTGCACCTCCCAGAACTAGTGAGAGATCTGTGAAGACTATGTAGCGTTTCCCAAATGGGTTCACCTCATAGCACACACAGAAAACGAGGATATGCTTGGTACTCCAGGGGAACTCAGGCAGCTTCAGCCATCCCGGCCCCGCGCTGCTGCCCCAGGGCCTCAGGGATCCACGTCTTGGCCATGTGTGTACTATGAGTGTTGGGAAGCTCGTGCTGAGGTGGGTGCTTCTCTCAACAGGATAATAATAATCCCACCTGACAACACAGTGCTTTAGCTGGAACATGGTTTCTCAGTGTGGGTGTGTGGACTCAAAATGGCAGCATCACCTGGGAGCTCATTAGAAATGCAGAATTTTGGGCCCCACCCCAGGCCTAGCAAATGAGAATCTGCGTTTCAACAAGACCCTCGAGTGCACAGCAAAGTTTGAGAAGAACGTTTTAGAGTTTTCCAAAGCTATCCGATCCACTATCCTGTCCTCACACAGCACTGCAATGAGAGAGACAGACAGTCATTTTCAAGCCCATCTTGCAGATAAGGAAAAGATGCTCATAAAGGGTAAATGATTTGCCTCAAATCCCACAGGTGGCCCAGCACCCAGGTAGTCTGACTCCTGGCCCAATCCTCTTCCCTCTACACCAGAGTATTTCTTAAGACACATCAGGATACCAACAGACTTTATGAAGCACCATTCTAAGCCCTTAACAGGAATGAAGACTCAAAAACCATAATTTCTTCACCCCTAAATTAGAAAGACAAAACCTATGACAAGGAAAATAGACATAAAGATAACACTCTTTAGGACAATAAAATTTAGACTGTCCAAGGAGTTTCCTAATCCTTGGAACATCACCAGGAAAAAAAAAGTAATGCACTTTAGCTATAGTGACCTTCTGACCCACACCCAGGTACGGGAGACTCACTGCTGTCCAGAGGAAATCTGTCCTTCTATTATTAACAGATTAAACATTGTATAGCTTTCTTTTCTACTCCTCTTCCCCGAGAGGCCCAATATAACTTGTGGTAGCCCAGCCCTCATTTATAGTTTTTTAAATAAAATACAGTATTCTCAAAAGCAAAAGAAAGGCTGGGCGTGGTGGCTCACGCCTGTAATCCTAGCACTCTGGGAGGCCGAGGCGGGTGGATTGTTTGAGCTCAGGAGTTCGAAACCAGCCTGAGCAAGAGCGAAACCCCGTCTCTACTAAAATTAGAAAGAAATTAATCGGCCAACTAAAAATATATAGAAAAAATTAGCCGGGCATGGTGGCGCATGCCTGTAGTCCCAGCTACTTAGGAGGCTGAGGCAG
>RJWJ010045827.1:0-11625 GCA_004363605.1 Indri indri | reverse complement strand
TCATTTACATTTTGTGTTGCAAGTTACAAAGCAATTTCATTTTCATTATCATATTTCTTCACTACCACAATCCCGAGAGGAAGGCTTCGAGCTGGTAAATGTTTGCCCAATTTCAAATGGGGGAGAAGGGCTGTAGCCGTTGTTTTTTGGCAACTAAGCAGACATTTTTTCCTAGTTGCTAATATTATACTTTTTGGTGTAAGGCAAAGCCTCACTTCTGTTGGTACTCAACAAACATCTACTGAATTTAAATTTAGAGAGAGTGTTGCAATGTCAGAGAAAAAGCCCGAACTGCTGACATTGCCTAAAACAGTTTATCCTTTTTTGGGAGAAGAGACACACCAAGTGTGATATGAGGGAAGATTGGGGATTTTATCATTCTGACACTTCTCTTCCCCCCAACAAGGAAGATCCTCTGACTTTCTCAGGTTGCCAAAGGAATTTCACTCACCCGATGTTTTAACTTTCTTGGAGGAAGTTTACTGAGGGTTGATAGAAATAGGGAAGAATTTTTTTAAATGAAAAGAGAACAATAATTTCTCAAAGAGCTTTGCCTCTCGGCCAGCAGCTCAGCTCTGGTAGCACAGAGTGCAGAGTGCTGCTGTGCTCTGTGGCTGAGATATTCATCAGCATCTTTAAAAGCTGCCACCAAAGCTGCAGCTCGTTTCTCCCAGCAGCCTTTCTCCCTGGCCATTTTAAACCGTGCTGCCCCGACCCCGCGGCGGTTTTCTGGCAGCCCGTTGGCGTCTGAGCGATGGGGAAACCAGGTCATTAGCTCTCCTCCAGTGAGGTCCTCCCTGTCGCTCACAATAAAAGCAGCTCGACTCCGTGTCCTTTCTCAAGCAGAGGCGTTTATTACCCAGATGAATTGCCCCAGAGATTGTTTCATTTTAAACATTTCGGTGACTGACTCTGCATAGTTATTTCAGACTCGTTTGAGCTCCTACTCTTTACAAATCCTCGTCCTCGACTGAAAGCGGTTTGGGAGAGCGCGTGTGCCCGCCCCTGCCGTTTGCTGCTGGGGAGAGTGAATGAGAAGCGGCTCCTTGCTCCCAGGGCAGCGTTTCTTTTGTGAGATGATGTCTTTGACGTCTCAGTTATTCGGGCTCTTCCCTGCTGCTTCCTCTAGGACATTAAAAAAATTGTCTTAAGCAGCAAAGGATGGCTGTTGCCTTCTGTCTTTCCCTCCCCCAGCCACAGCCCCAGACGCCTCCCCGCCTCCTTTAATTCCTCCTTTGTGAGGATGGAGTGTGGGAC
The DNA here is from genome assembly GCA_004363605.1 of Indri indri. Lineage (NCBI taxonomy): Eukaryota > Metazoa > Chordata > Mammalia > Primates > Indriidae > Indri > Indri indri. The sequence goes on along the minus strand of RJWJ010045827.1, from coordinate 10,368 downwards.
AGGAGTATCTTTAACGAGAATTCAAAGTCCTGATTATAGAAGTTTATCCTTTTGATTTAAGACGCACTGTCTAGATTTTGACCCTAAAAGGATTTTTTTTTCATCTGTTGCATTTTCTTTTTCACCATTAAAATCCGAACACGTGGCTTGGATTATTGGCACATAACCACGCTATAAATGCCATAACAAATAATTTGCTGGGTGATAGAAATTTGAATAGCAAACATCAGTAAAGTGAAGTGCCTTTTCCCATGCATTCTCTTTCATGCATCCTTAGTACACACAAAAATAACAGAAAAAATTTGGAAAAAAATAACGTAGAGGATTTACTCTGAGTACTGTTGGAAGCTGATGTTTAAATAAACTAAAAAGAAAAAAAAAGAAAAAAAATGTTTTCAATTAACCTTTATTTTTAAAGACAGAGGATGAAGTAGAAATAACCTTTAAAAAAGATCTGAGTATTTATTTTCAAGGAAGAGAAGGATACGAGTCTGAGAGAACTACGGTTCCAACACAGCAGAAGTTCTAAGCTTTTCTCTACTTTCTGCAACTATTTCTGATGAAGTTACTGGATTGAGCTGAACATAGTGAGATATTGTTACACCTAAAAGACTTTAAATTTGCAGCATTTTTCAATGATGGGAGCAGCCATAGCTCAGTCCTATTAATATCTACACAGTGTATTTGAAATGAGCGTGGCCAGGTATTTGCCACCAGAAATTAACGTTTCTTTTCCCAAGACAGAACTTAAAAAAAAGTATGGCTTCTTGTAGAAGAACTGATATACTGAAAAGAAATTGTTAAGTATAATAAATTATTTAAGTATGCTATGCTTTTTTTTTTTTTTTATTTTCAGTACTATGCTACAGTAGTATGATTCACTAACAGTTCTGAAGAAGGGACAATAATAATTAAATTATTAATGTGATGCTCACTGCTAGGCACTTAAGGCAAGGGTCTTGACCTATTTGTTATACTTTGAGAAATTTAAGTGATTAAAAAGATATTTACTATGACATCATAATATTGCCTATAGTTGATCTTCCACTTCTGTGATCCTGCTTTAAAAAGTTTTATGGGAGGAACTTTACTCTGACTATAAATATTTATTGGGTAGAGCTATGTTTGTTTGAATTTTGAGTGGGTTGGGGTTTTGTCATTTCTAATAGATGCCTTATAAATATAATAAATGGTTTCTAAACACATTCAGCATTAATGAAATTATCTTTAGATAATTAGATATCTTCAGATAAAAAGATATATTTTAAATGGCTAGACTATTGGTCTAAGCCGATGGCTTTCAAAGTCTAGACCCCAATCCATCAGATCAGCATCACCTAGGAACTTGTTGGAAATGTAATTCTTGGGCCCCATTTCAATCACTCAAGGAGTGTGGCCCAGCAATCTATGTTTTTACAATTCCCCCAGGTACTTAAATGCTAAGGTTTCATAACCACTGACATAATAAAAGCTAGAAGATTTTTAAAATAAAATGTTCTTGGACACATTTCTCTCAATGTAGATTTGGCTTTGGATTACAACTGACCATTCTTCCAGACACCTGCAGTCTCTATATGTAACCAAGGCAGCCATGTCAGAAAATTAACTTAGATTTGCTAGTGGTAGGAAATTAAGAACTGGGGAACAAAGCAACCCATTATCTCTTTGATTATAGAATTATCTGTATCTAGCGGTCTTATGTAGAAATTCTGATTGAGCAGAGTTGGGGTAAGACCTAGTGCTATAGTCTGTGTTCCCTCTCCCCTAAATTCATATGCTGAAATCCTAACCCCCAAGGTAAGGTATTAGGAGGTAGCGGGCCCTGACCCTGTGGCATGTGAAGACACATTGAGAAGTTGCTGTGTATAGACCAGAAATCGGGGCTGACACCAAATCTCCGCTCCTCGATCTTGGACTTCCCAGCCTCCAGAACTGTGAAAAACACATTTCTATTGTCTGTCGGCTACCCAGTTTATGGCATTTTGTTATAGAATCCTGAAGATACTAAGGCATCTTGTTGTCTGTATGTCCCCTAGAAGAAAAAAATTGCTATAGAGAGAACTCACATCAGTGCATACAGCATCTCAAATGGCTAAGAGATGTACCTGACAGAACTTTTCAGAAATAAGAATATTGAAAGAAGGTCAATTTGAAGACTTCCTGCAAAGTATGTGAAAATTCTTTGCTTAGCGGTGATTTTTTCCCCCCCTGAGGACTGAACCCATTAATAATCACAAACTACACAGTATTTGCTTTAGAATTTATCATCCAGCACTATGCAAATAGCTTTAGTTGATCATTCCTTTTCTTAAAAGCACCCTGGAAATCTCATTAACAGGGACTAATCCTGGATTCGGTCTGGTGCTCTTATTTTAATAAGCTTGCGGGGAAATCATGCTATTTGGAAGTAACTCAACACACCTCATGTTTGGTTTTGCTGGGGATGAAGGACCCTATACAGTGCAGTATGAATTACCATGGAGAATGGGGGAGCAGAGGCCTAAGTCCCAGAAGGCTGAATTCTACCTGGTCCTGGCTTTGCCGTTAACTTGCTCTATGACCTTGGCCTTGCAAGCCTCTTGACTCTGAATGCTTCTATTTTTTCATAAGGACAATCACATTATCTACTACAGAGGTAGTTATGTGGATGAAATGAGATAATAAATATAATATTGCATTGAAAAACAAAAGCAATAATGCAAATAAAATGTATGTATCTCTATACATACACCTGACTATAATATTAAGAATTAATAATGTGGCTGATTGTCCATGTTGGGGATCTACTGTTTTTATCTTGGAAAAGTATAAAATCACTCAGTTGACTTCAAATAGATCTTTTAAATTACGGAAAAAAACCTATTTAAATTAGAATTGTCTTAATTCGGCAAATAGATTCAGGTGGATACAGGAACTCTCAATTAAAAAGCTTCCATTAAGCAACTTACGATGAACCACGTGAACGCAATAGGCAGTCGCCCGCAAGCTGGCTTTATCTGGTCCTGTTTGATGGGAAGGGGTAAGTCTAACTGATTTCTTGTAGACTATAGGCATTAATAAGCAAAAGACATTTTAACTTTCCCAGAGGAATTGTAAACAGCCAGATGGATTATAAACAGGGCAGCAGTATAATTCACTATCCAAAGTAGGACATTTTTAAGAGTTAAAGGGGGCACGGTTCAGAACCACCCGGGACAACATGAAGCTTGCAGTAGCGCAGGTGAACCGGCGCCTGTGCTGCTCAGCTCTGAACACCCCCTCGAGGTGAGTAACGTCAGAGTAAAATCGTCAAGGAGCGAGAAGTGGAGAACGGAGGACTGCAGCAGCCCCAGGAAGCTATTGTGCAGTGAGCCGAAGGGGGCAACTGCAGGCAGGAGGCACAGAAGAGATGCTTCCGGGTCTCTCTGAAGTGGAGAATCAAACATATGCCTGAGCTGCTGTCTGCTGAGAGGCTGCAGGACCAGACACACCAGTCTGGTGTGTCAAGCGTGGAGATGAGTGACTGTGAATAAAAGCTTCAGGGCAGTGTGGAGTCTCCCAAATAGAGTCGCAAACAGCTCCCAGTTCTGCGAGCAGAGGCTGCAGACATAAATCAAAGAGCAATCTTCCAACGTCAGCCGTGTGTGGAAGGACTTGGCCACTTGTCACGCCTCGGTGTCCTCAGCTGGTTTCACACATGGAAAGTAATCACAGTTAGTGGTGTCATCTGAGAGTGATGGTGGCAAGGGTAGAACTTGCTGGTGAGGCGACGGAGAGGAGCTTGCGCACCCCATATCTAGAGATACGATTTACCTCTCGCCATTTATATGCACTCCCAGAATCGTCGGAAATCACTTAAAAATATTTTCCCTTTGAGGCATTCCTTCTCACGATTTATGCAAAATGCCCTATTTCCAGCATAGCTCTAGCACCTGCGTATGGAAGTGTATCGTAGCCTTGTTATAACGTATTCCTGCCAGGGGAAGACGCCTAAAGAGATTTCACTAAATGGATCTTTAGGGATGAATCAGTGTTTACAATGTCATATTATTAGGATAGTTCTAAATTCTGAAAAAATATAACCTAGTCCTCCCCCGCCCCCAGGGGAGGGTCAGGGGAACTGCCTACCTCTGGGAAAGATTTCGTAACAAGGCCAGAAGTCAAAGGCGGAGCTGGCGGAGCCTCGTCCTCACCTCTCTTCTGAGTCCTCACGTGTGTGAAGTCCTGGGCTGGGAATGTCACCCAGGAGGGCAGGTGCGGCCCTCCCTGACCCCTAAACAGCTGGCTTTGGAATCAAAGTGTCATTGGCTCTTTTGATGGGTCTGCCATAAACTTTGTAGTGACAATCTTTCCAAGAAAATGTTCCTTTTTGCTGTTTCCTATGGAGATAGTTATAAAGAGATTGAAATAGAAGTTTTTCATGTGAGAGCAAAATAGATATTTACTTATTATTTGGCTGTTATCTTCTTTTAAAACATATACTTGCCCCTAAAGGAAACCGTGTCAAGTGTTGGCATCGGTTTCGAGTTTTGCAGGAAGCATGAGAAGAAGGGGCCCTCACCCGCTTTCGGGGGCTGTAAATCCATTTTCATTATGTTATTCAGTGACAGCATAAAGTTCTGTGTTATCAATTCATAAAATAATCCTGGAACTTGCATTATTCACTGAAGCTTCTGATATAGTGAATATATTTTAAAACAGTCGTGTGATGATATTAATATTTTTAAATGGCAGTAGACATAGAAGCCAGTTATTGCCATGGTATTAATCCAGCCTTGGAAAAAGCATACATCTCGCATTTAGATCCTAATTGTTTTATAGCACAGTTTTTTCTCTGTGCTATATTCTTTTTCTACACAAAAAGAGTTTTAAAAATTAGCTTTACTCTAACTTCTGGCAAAACCATTCTTTGTCATGGAGAAGTAGCAATTTCCAAGGCTAGATTAACTTTATGATTTTTCCTCCCATTCTGATAAAAGTGCAGGTCAGTACTCTACTGTCCAACGCTCGAATCCTGCTATTTCCAGGAAAGAGGATCTTTCTGAAGACTATTCAGTCTCCTTTGGCAGATAAAAATACAAACACATTAATACATAGTTTTATCCCGTTCAGAATGGCGGTAGTGGGATTTCAGGTAAGCAGAGGCTCAACCTTCAGAGCTGCAGGAAATGCCTCCTTATAGGCGCTTGTTGGCAGCGATCTGCCCTTTGGCTTAGCAGGAAATTCTCTAGGCTTCATTTTATCCTATTAATTTCCCGTTTGCACACATTTAATGATTGCTTGACAGTTTGAAGTTTTAATTTTGGCTTTAATGTCTCAATCTTCCCTTAAATTTTTTTTTAAATTTTAATTTCTTATATTACACTCTTTTACTCAGAGATCAGGAGGCCAATCTAGGTTGATCCCTGAGTGTCACACTAAAATGATGCAATATATTCAGGCTTTCTCCAAGGGTAATGCCAACCTGCTATGGCCAGCGTTCCAAGATTATAGCATCCTAACAGATCATCGCAAATCTGGGCTTTCCAGGGTACAGAACCCAGGGTTGTCTCTTAGGTGGCATTGTAAATGGCAGTCAACTGTTTAATGACATAATGTGAATTTTTATAGGCTCATCTAGTTCTACAACCAGATTGCTCTCTGAACACTTGAGATAAATCTTCACCCACTCTCTGGAGCTGTTTAACACACAGGTTAATTTCTCACTATTGATTTTTCTCTACTATGCATCTCGAATGTTCATGATCTCTGGCCTACATGAAATATCTCTGACAGTCGTTTTTTTTTTTTTTTTTTTTTTAAAAAAAAGCTCTTCAAAACAATGCTTGAAAAATCAGTAAAGATAATGAAATAACTCTTCCCCAGCTATTAGCAGTGCAGTTTAACTGGACGTTTTGATTAGGTTTCGAGGAGAGAACAAAATTATGAACATTTACAAGAAGAGGTTTCATATACTGTATTACAGTTTCTGAACATAAATTCTACTCTTGTGGGCAGTCGCAGGGAGGCATAGTATTTTCATCTAGTGACTGAAAATTTCAAGTTAAATCAGAGGAATATCCAGAACCCGCCTGAGTACAGAGTGAGGCAGCCCAGCACAGGAGAAAAAATTCAGAACCGGTGTCAGAAGAACATCATCCCTGCCAGGAATCGGGCCTCGCTGGGCTTTTGTTATTTATGTGAAAAAACAGAGACTGGATCCTATGAGTCCTCCCAGGTCTAAAATTCAATGCTCTATATCCAAGATGTTATATAAATTTTTATTAACAGGAAAACCAAGTTAAAATAAAACAACAGAAGCAAAGTAAAAACATATTTGTACCTGAAGAAACTTGAGAAATATATAATGAACATGATCCTTCCTTCTAGAGACCCACTTGATATCTATATATCTCCCTCCAGCCCATAATTCTTGAAAAGTAAAGAATTGTGCTAAGGATTAAATGTTCCATTTAGTTTCTGAATCATTCCTTTCTTCTCCCTTGAAATATTGTCCCAGTAACAGAAAGTGGTGTCAAAAGCTCTTTATTAATGGTAATTCCTTTTGTGAGCTTCCAAATAAAATAGCATCACTAATATCAATAATACAAAAGAACAAAAACAAAAATAAAAAACAAAACCCAAACAGATAAATAAATAAAACCACTTGCACGTTCCCAGAACTGACTAAACAAGCCATTTTCACACGTCACTTGGAGTGTCGATTTATTTGGGTTTAAGAATCTCCTAAACAAATTACATCAACCTTACTCCATTTCCTTCTTTAATAAAAATTATGACTGGACAAACAGCAGACTTTTAAAATTCTAAAAATAATAGAAAAGTAAAAATTGATTTCCCGGGGAAATCTCTCTCCTGAATCTTATATGGTTTTGCTGCCTCTGTGCAATCTTTCTTTGGAGTAACTTGGTAGCATAGTTTTTTGTTTTCGTTTCTAACTGGATTCATAGAAGGGCACTGCATTAGAAATTCAGTTGATTTATGGAGCATAAAGGTTCATGAACGGTAAGCAACCTTTGCTCTGAAAGGAAAATGGCAAATGGCAATGAAGCAATGGGAACACTGGAAGTCCATTTCATTATGTAATTTAAGTCTTAACATTAGATATTGCACCTTCATTTAAAAATAAAACAAAAGCAAACAAAAAGGTATGAGCACTCTAAAATCATCTGCAGCACTTTTAAGGGTTAAACCTGCTTAACCCATCCTTAGAGAATGGCACCAAAGAGTACAGCTCACCCCTTAAGCGTGGCTAGTTCTAAACCTGTGGTGTCCTCAGGTTGTCAGAGCAGTCATGCACTCTATCTCCACCCCCCTCCCCACCCAATTAGTAGGATCCATTCATAGCTACTCACTACTGCAGGATTTGACCTGAGAAATGCTAGGATTTATTAACTCAGCAGTTGTTTTGAAAAGTCCCTAAATAATCTTTGCCCTTGGCCAGCAAGGGAACCGCTAGTCTCGAGTTCTCAGAAGCAGCTGGTGAGGTTCTCAGCCAAGTTCTTCAGATGCAGGAAGTTCTTCAAGACAGCCTACTTTGACACGGCATTTACAATTCTTTAAACCAGCCTTCGTGGATCTAGGAAATGTTATTCCTGACTCCTTCGACCCAGATACTGGCTAAAATTTAGAATCTGTGGGTAATCACTCTTTCTTTCTTCCTTCTTTCTTTCTAGGAGCTGGCATGGTGATTAAATTTTTCTAAAACAGTCATATTAATGTGTTCAAAAACCCACTGCTGAGTCTCAGATAGAGGGTCACATCTGGCCATGAAAATCTTCTTCTCTGCGGGGTTGCAATCCATGCAGCTGTTGCTCACAGGATGAAATAACGTTCTGTCCTGGAGGAATCAGAAAGGAAAGAAAAGACTGATATAATACATGGTGAATGATTAGAACCCAAAATATGCAGAAGTGAAATATTTCTGTCTATATTTCAGTATATATCCTTTGTATAAATAGACCTGCTCCCAAATCAAACAGTAGCAGGTAGAGTTGCCAACGTGAAACACGATTTTCTAGCATCCACTGGCATGATGTGTGGCCTCCCAGCAGGTTCAACCAGAGACAAAAATTCATTCTTTCATTCAGTCGCTCATTCATTGTTTAGAAAAGCAATCCGTTCATTTCCTGCTCTGTGATGAGCCTTTCACAATATGCAGGGATTCTGAAGACAGTAAGTATATGGGGTTGCTTGTCAAGTGGCTAATGATCTAGCTATTCGGGGAGAAACATGTACACAAAAAACTGTGAGTCCATAGTAAACAATACCCTCACATACGTACACGACTAGAAACGTCATAATTTTCTCACATTGAGCCTCGAATGGGAAAGGGAAATACAGAAGAAATAGGAAGCAAAAGTACTGGGTGCTCAGCTGCCCTCTTCAGAAGAAGACTATGGGGATGGGGACAAGTGACACGTAGGCAATAGCTGAAGGTATAAACTCAAATTTGCTGGTTGTGCAGCATCAGTCTCTTTTCAACCCCTTTATTGCTATCACAGGTGTTCCAGTGGTGCAGATCTCATGCTTTCTGCAAAACGGAGGCGGCAACGTTCATTTAGAAAAACAGCCCCTAGCTACATGATTAGACAACAGCTCAGTGAGCGAAAGTACCACCGGTGCACAAAGTTTAAGCAGTGAGCAAGTTCGTTATTTGGACAGGTCCCATCAACACACACCCCTTTTTATTGGGCGAGTGGGGAAAAGGGAGGTAATGGTCTAGAAAAAGATCTTCCCTGAACTGGTGACACATTTTCTCTCTTATGTTATGTATGCTTTAAAAAAGTGCCAGTAATATAAGAAAATATCCCCAAATCACTGCTTAAATTTTAGGATCAAGTAATGTTTTATTATTTAGCTTAGGAAATGTTTCGAGGTTCTGGTTATCTCTCTAACTGAGAAATACCATACTTGCAATGCTTTTAGAATTAAGAGTTTCTCAGGCGTGCTTTGTAAACATTTCCGGGTTGCTCCCGGATTGTAAGACTCCATCAACCAATATTTGATGTCCTTTTAGGACCCGGATGTTTGCATAGATAAGCACTGCAAGAAGGAAGAAAAAATAAGGAAGGAGGAAGGCAACCTGCAGGCAGTTTAGTTTGCCTGTTTCTATTTTCAGTGTCAACAATGAGCTGTGCTAAGACAAAGGCTCGCTGTTCTCTTCTGCTCTCTTTAAAGGCGAAGCGTCCTGAGCTCGCTGTGGATTTTCCTTTCCTTACACACAGAGGGCTCCCGAGGTCTGCTTACCGCTTTCTTCCCCCAGCTGCTTCATTCATTCCGCCCGTGTCTGACCCCAGGGGAGGCTCTGAGAAACCCTGTCCTACTCTGGGTGGAGGAAGCAGGTTCCCGGAGCAAGGAGACTGTGCCCCCAGCTCACTCCACGTGTGCCCTTCTTCCCTGGGGTCCTGCATCCTCCCCGTCACAGGTCCCTTCCCACGCACGGCCGCGGGGCTCCCAAGGCAGCAGCTCCTTGGCGTCGTCCCCCTTCCTTCCCAGCATCTCCCACACTCAGCCCCCGCCCCCAACCACCGGCTATGCTATGCAGACCTAATATATTTTCATCAGGTTTTCAAAGAGCATTCTTCTTTTTTTTTCAATTTGTATAAATTTAAGGGGTGCAGTGCAGTTTTGTTACACGGACACATTGTGTAGTAATGAAGTCTGGGATTTTGGGTAACCCGATGGTTACCCAAATAGTTGTCCCCATTAAGTAATTTCTCATCCCTCACCCCCATCCCACCCTCCCACTCTTGTGAGTCTCCAGAGACTATCATTCCACACTCTGTGTCCCTGTGTACGTGATGTTTAGTTCCTACTTGTAAGTGAGAACATGTGGGATTCGATGTGTCTGAGATGTTTCACTTAGGACAGCGGCCTCCAGGTTCATCTATGTTGCTGTAGAAGACATGGTTTTATTCTTTTTTAGGGCTGAGTAGTATTCCACTACATACATCTCTCTATATCTATATCTATATATATCACATTTTCTTTATCCACTTATCATTGATGGACACTCAGGTTGTTTCCATGTCTTTACTATTGTGAAAAGTAAACACATGCAATAAACATGAGTGCAGGTATCTTTTTTATATAACAATTTCTTTTCCCTGGAGTAGATAACCAGTAGTGGGATTGCTGGATCCAATGGTAGTTCAAAGAGCATTCTTATATTCATGAGAGCTGTTGCGTTCATAAAAATCCTTGGTGACCTGCTAAATTCTCCCATCCAAGTACTAACCAGGCCCGACGCTGCTTAGCTTCCAAGATCAGGCATGTTCAGGGTGCTATGGCCCCAGACACGACCTGCTAGATTCTGATTCACTGTGTTTCATGTACATGCACCCTCCTCCCTCATCACTATTTGCATTTCTTCCTGTTTTTACTTTT
>RJWJ010045826.1:0-11605 GCA_004363605.1 Indri indri | reverse complement strand
CTGCCTCAGCCTCCCGAGTAGCTGGGACTACAGGCATGCACCACCGTGCCTGGCTAATTTTTTATATACATATGTTTAGTTTTCCAGCTAATTTCTTTCTATTTTTTTTAGTAGAGACGGGGTCTCGCTCTTGCTCTGGCTGGTCTTGAACTCCTGAGCTCAAACTATCCGCCTGCCTCAGCCTCCCAAAGTGCTAGGATTACAGGCGTGAGCCACCATGCCCGGCCAATGGCCATAGCTCTTAATGAGCTCCTTTATTTTTCATTCTACTTCCTAAAATTTATATGAACTATCATAAATTTATAAACACACAAAGACAAGTCCAAATGCAGTTTCTGTACAGCATAGAAGCAAAAATTCTAGTGCCTAGGGTCAGCAGGAAATTAATCATTCTAATTCAAAACTAAAACAAACCAAATGGCTTTTAGATCTATATATTCTTCTTACCCAGTCAGGAAATGTTCCCTAGGCACTGTGTAAACATCTCAAAACAGTATTTATACCACTTAATCTTCTGTCCTATTCTCACATTCTCTTGAAGAGATGGTTTGGCTTTCCCTTTATTTGCATTTTATAAAACTGGAAGCCTCGTCAACTTTCTCAGCAAACAGGAAAATACACTTCCAGGAAAGAATTTCTGATATACCTGTGTCTTGGCCAAGTACATACAGACATGTCTCTAATATTAGTTTTAACAACATATGACTATCACGGATCTTTTAAATTTTGTTCAAATTGGTAATTCAACATGACAAACAACAGAGAAAGGAAAATAGCAAATAAACAAAATGCAAAGTCTAAGAAACAAGGGTATTCCCAAGTTGAGGAATTAATGTAGAAAAGAGATGTTACTAGATGTATGCAGCCAATTCATTTTTAGCTAAGGACAATTATCAAAGCCAAATTTAGTATTTTTTAAAATATAAAGTAACATTTTATTTTATTTATTTTTTTTTTTGAGATAGGGTCTCACTCTGTTACCCAGGCTGGAATGTAATGGTGTGATCATAGCTCACTGTACCCTTGAACTCCTGGGCTCAAGCAATCCTGCCTCAGCCTCCTGAGTAGCTGGGACTATAGGTACATGTCTCCACACCTAGCTATTTCTTAAATTTTTTGTAGGGACGGGCTCTTGCTGTGTTGCCCAGGCTTATCTTAAACTCCTGGCCTCAAGCAATCTTTCTACCTCAGGTTCCCAAAGTGCTGGGATTACAGATGTGAGCCACTGCACCCAATGTAACACTTTAATTTTATATGTTTTCAGAGGCCCATAATAAATATACCTTTTTCTGGTTATTTACTAAAGACTTTCTTGGAAAGGAAGCAAATTGTTTAAAATATTACATCTATATACCTTTATAACTTCTTCATAAGGGAAGAGTGTGATGGGAAAACATAGTAAAAAGTTACAAATGAAGGATAATATATACTACAAGTAAAAAAGCCAGGAAAATATTTGGTTATATCACAAAACTCACTATCTCAAGACCAATTGTACTATAAATGTTCTATTAATAAGGAGAAAATTAGAAAGAAAGGGAAAGCTAAAATTTTTAAAAATTTTCCAAAATTAAAATAATCATCATTGTTGAGATTCAACTTCTAAAGATACACAGAAGAGAATTAAAAAATTATTTCTCCCATAAGAAACCTACTCATTTCTGTAAGACAGCTAATCACACATTCCTTATCTTTTCATTTAAAAGACTTTTTCTCTCCCAAGCTTAAGAAGACCTCAATGTGTGGGCCCTCTTTTTTACTTTAATAAGGGGTTATTATTTCACCATCGATCTGACTTGAGAAACTACAAGTATAAAACTTTACACTATATTCTCCTCACCTGTATCCTCTAAAATTTTGGAGTAATTTTGTAATTAAATTACACTTCAAGTAATTATACTTCTGGATTTTACACTCAAATTATCAGTCACCCTCCCAAACTTCTCCAACTCCCAGATGGTCTGAGCACAATTCTAAGGCCAATTTAGCATTAATGAAAATATTCCATCGGATTACTTCTTAAAACATTCCAATATTTAATAGTCTTTGAGCTACGCTAGCAAACCTAACTGAATTACCTCTTTATCTTTCAGTCCCAGGAGCAATACTTCTTCCATAAGGGTGAGGCGTATATCCTTAGAGTCTCCAGAGTCTTCATCATCTGGTCTCCTTTCCTGATTAGTGTCTTCCTCACTTTCCATCTTCTTTTCAGAGTTTTTGCTTACTTCAGTTCGACGGGCACGATGAGTTAAAGTGGTCATTCTCACCTGTTTCTGGAGGGAATGGGGAAAAAATATCCGTATGTGTGCTTATATAAATAAACAAATATAGATATACAAACATGAATACTAAAAATGCATACAAAGAGGAAATAGGCTGGGCATGGTGGCTTACACCTGTAATCCTAGCACTCTGGGAGGCTGAGGCGGGAGGATAGCTTGAGGCCAGGAGTTCAAGACCAGCCTGAGCAAGACTGAGATCTTGTCTCTACAAAAAATAGAAAAATTAGCCAAGTCTGTTGTCATGCACCTGTAGTCCCAGCTACTTGGGAGGCTGAGGCAGGAGGATCACTTGAGCCCAGGAGTTTGGGGTTACAGTGAGCTATGATCATGCCACTGTACTCTAACCTGAGCAACAGAGTGAGACCTGTCTAAAAAAAAAAAAAAAAAAAAGAAAGAAAGAAAGCCCTTTCCCTGTATCTGTATCACTGGAAACAGGCATTCTCCCCTCCAAACAAATTCTGGCTGTATTAAAGAGAAATAAAGGTTGGGCACGGTGGCTCATGCCTGTAATTCTAGCACTCTGGGAGGCCGAGGCAGGCAGATTGTTTGAGCTCAGGAGTTCGAGACCAGCCTGAGCAAGAGCAAGACCCCGTCTCTACTAAAAAAATAGAAAGAAATTATCTGGACAACTAAAAATATATAGAAAAAATTAGCCGGGCATGGTGGCGCATGCCTGTAGTCCCAGCTACTTGGGAGGCTGAGGCAGGAGGATCACTTGAGCCCAGGAGTGTGAGGCTGCCGTGAGCTAGGCTAAGGCCACGGCACTCACTCTAGCCAGGGCAACAGAGTAAGACTCTGTTGCTAAAAAAAAAAAAAAAAAGAGAGAGAGAAATACAAAAAGAAATAAATAAATAAGAAATAGGAAATATTTACAAATTTAAATAGAGAAGGAAAGGAAGGACTAATGACTAGAAAAAATGGGTGGGTAACACCATATCTTTTCCAAAATACAATAGCTTGGATTCCACAGATGACAGTGATAAGAGATCGAATCAGTAATTCAAAAGGCCAGTAGAAATGATCTTTTAAAGCCTGTAGATTTCTTATGTATAATGTATAACCCAAGAGTGAATGCACACCACTGTCACTCCTCTTTTACAAAATGGGTCTCCAAGTTAGATAAGATGGAACAGCAAAAAATTGTAAGCATTCAACTCCAAGATGTGTATAATTTATACAAAATATCTGTAAACACTCAATGATACTATATGATAAAATATATACAAAAAATACAAAGTAAAAAATAAGAAAAACTAAATAGAAATATATGTTCTAATATTTCCTTCCCATTCCCTAATAACTCATTTCATGCACTCACTTTGGAGATCACTAGAGGATAACACTCAGAAAATCACATGTAGTAATTCCAGTCAGTAAACTTAGCATCTCTAGCCCTAGCTACCCATCTTGCAAATACACAAACAGCTGCCAACAAAAAGTCCTGGCAAGAGAGTGTTAAAAGATTGGCAAATTCCTTTTCAATTATAAAAAAAAAAAAAGGAAGAAAAAAGAAAACATGTCCTTTTATTCTGTGCACTACAGTTGTTTAAAAAATCTGCGGTCACAAGAAACTGCACTAACTCATCTAGGACAAAGTTTAATGTTAGCATATTTTATTATATATAAATCTAGATGTCAAATTTTAAGATGATATACAACAAAAAAATTTTTTTTTTGAGACAGATGTCGCCCAGTGCCTTGGTATCAGCTTAGCTCACAGCAACCTCAAACTTCTGGGCTCAAGAGATCCTCTTGCCTCACCTTTCCAAGTAGCTGGGACTACAGGCGTGCACCACCACACCCGGCTAATTTTTACTATTTTTAGTAGAGATAGGATCTCACTCTTGCTTAGGGTGGTCTCGAACTCCTGAGCTCAAGCAATCATCCTGCCTCAGCCTCCCAGAGTGCTAGGATTACACGTATAAGCCACCGCGCCCGACCAACAAATATTTTTAATCAGCAATTATATAAACAAATATCTTTTCGGGATCAAAAGAATAGTATTTAAGAGCCATTATGACTGGACCCAGTTCTACCTTCTAGCAATATTTCCCATAATTCCCAATATATATGGTTGCGAAACCTTTTCTCAAACATGCTTTCTTTCTGCCTCTGCTCCTTTGTACTTGTCAGGGTTCTCTCCCTTTTCTCTTCCTCTAAATTCCACCCATTCTTCAAACGCCTACTGACCCACTGTGAAGCCTTAAGTGAATCTCCTTCTCTCTCCATTACTCATATGCCCCATGGCCAGAACTGGACTCTCCTTCAGCTGTACTTTCACAGAACTTTATACTTACTTCCTTTAAAGTATTTATTATAGTCTTTCTTTTGGTATGGCTGTCTGTCAACTGTAAACTTCTTGAGAACAGGGATATTCTCTTCTTGGGTTTTTATATTCTCCATAGCAACTAGAAAATGTCTTTAACGTTGTAACTGCTCAATAAATATATACTGATTAAAATGAATACTCAGAAATGCATGTGAACATTTAAAATAGAAATACAAATGAAATAACTTATCAAAGATTCTTTGCATAAGGGTATATTCACAATTTTTTTTGTGGGAAGCAGGAAGAAGAGTGAAAGAGGAAGAGAACCACGAAATAAATGCTTAAGGGCACTAACCCTATTTGACACAGTGAATTGGGATTATTTCCTAACCCAAAGCAAAAAACTTTAAACCTTCAGGGGAAAGAAAATAAAGAAGAATTTTCTTTGAGGAATTAATTTCCCCCGGACATTTACTAGTTAAAAATCCTATTTGAAAAAACCAAATGGCCAAAAATAAAAACATAAATAATAACCTCCCTCTTCCCATAAAATAAAAAATTTAGAGGGTTTTTTGGACGGTAGAAAATGTGATTTTTCTCGTTGCTTACCTGATGTTACTCCTGGGTTACTGGTGGACGCAGGCTGCAGCTTGTATACTCTATTTTAGGAGAACACCTGTTCCCCCACCCGACCCCCGTCCTAGTAGGTGAAAAACTTCTCAGCCACGCAGAGAGCACAAACTTCCTGATCCTTCGATGCAGAGAAGGAATAACACATCAGCTTCCTCAGGATCACTAGGCAACCTACCTTGGTGTTTCTTCATTGGGCCAATCAGAAATCACCAAGGTTGAGCCCAGCCAATCGGAGCTTACGAGGGGAGGCTCTCCACCCGGCTATTGTGTTGCCATCCAGACAAACACCACCAAAAGGAGGCAGTTTTGTGTTCAACCTGACAGCTGGTCAATCCAATGAAGGAACCTTAGTGGAAGAGAGGCAAGAGGGCTGCGCTCCTCCCACCCCATTAAGCCGGCCAATCAAAGCATTCAGTCAGCTAACACGGGCTGCCAATCTCGAAAGGCTTCTGTTGGTCAATTTCAGTGCAGCAGGTGTGTGTTACTGTAGCAGCCGTATACTGGGACAATTAGGTGAGCTGTGTTGGGATCCAAGCAATACAGCTAAGAATAAATAAACATTTTAAAATTGGTTGTTTCTGGCAGTCAGCTTATCACTGACTTGACTGTTCCAGAAAAATCTGATCTGGGTCAGTTTGTGGACTTTTATTTAGTTTACCTTAAAAGGGAGGGGTGCATTTCTACCATAGGATACATACCAACATTCCCTATAGAGCTTATTACGGACAAACCTATGGATAGTGTTTATTTTTGGAATTTGCTGAAACTACAAGGGGCAAACAGCCCAAGTTTTAAGTCCTTTTCTAAAGCAAAGAAAACGGGCAAGGTTGGAACTAGCTCTTAGGTTTCTCATTAAAAGCACAGTATCTTTCATACTACCACTCTAGATCTAGAAAGTGTGCTCAACTCTTCCAAAGTGATACCTACCAAATGATCTAAAAAATAGTACCTAAACATTTTCTGCTAATTAAATAAAAATTAGAAGCCATGAAAAAGCCTACATACTGAACAATATTTTATTTATGCTGCTAAAAATGTGAGACTTTAAAAATCAGTTATCTTTTTGTCCTGTAGTAAAAAATGTAAAAAAAAAAAAAAAGAAAGCACCAATTTAAAATTGTACATTATATGTTATGTTAATACATTATATCAAAGTATCGAAGAACATTGTTTCAATAACAACACAATGACTAAAACACCCAGTTAAATGGTATAGTCTTAAAATAAGAAAAAATGAATCCCTGCCAAATTTTAATATCAAAGTAAACATTATTGTTTCAAAAATGGCTTTAGAAGGCCTTAAAGGTTAATATATATTTACGGAAGTGTCCACCAAAGTGGAAAATAGATCAATATTGAGTAGATAATGAACAGAATCATGACATTTATACTTTTAGTTTTATTCAAAAGTTCTGTTGGATTTATCCCAAGTAAGATTAAGGACCACAATATGACAGTCAGCTAAGAACTTCAATTTAGTGTACGAACTGCTTACAACTACATATATATTTTCAGAGTTAGGGAAAACACACCTTAAAATAGAAATATAGTGTCCTTCAATTTAAATTGTTGAGAAGAACTTTGCAAATGTTTAGAAGAAAAAGTAATTTTTATATATGTTCCTTTGGTTCACTAAACTTTCTCCTTTTTGACACTGACTCTTGACTAGAAGAATCAAAGGGATGGAGGACCTGTCAAAAGAAAACAACCGCTAAGAACAGATACTTTCCAGTTTAAGTGTCTTTACTTTTAGATCTTTTTTCATGTCTCTGAGGTTTCTTTCCTTTTAAAAAAAATTATACCTAGTATAACTATTTCCTACTACATTAGGCTACCTGGGTTCTTTAAAAGTAGAGTAAAACTTATTATTGACATATGTACATCTTCCAGTGGCTACTGAAATTATGGACTTGCAAAATGTAAGATCTTCATTAGGGTTGCTGCAGTAGTTAGAAGACAGATTTAACATTATGTTCTCAAAATAGTAAAATATTTTGGAGAAATGAGAAGGGAAAAAAGATTTTAAAATGAAATGGAAAATAGAAAAACATTTAAATCACGTCAATTTTGTATTCTTGGTACTTAGCAATGCCTGATGTATATTAGACATTCAGCGCATACTTTTGAATGAATGGGAGGATGAATCAGGGAATTTTTGTCTCTGAGTTATTGAACTTTGATTTTGATAAGTTAAACTCACTAGGAATAACCAATTGAATTAAGATTTTACAGGAAAAAAAAATCAAGGCTTAATACATTGGTAAAAATTAAAGAACCTTGACTAATGAAATGTTAGGTTACTCCATTTCCTTCCTAAGTTATGGAAATTGAAAACAGTATTAACCAACCATAATTACCCCTTTAACATTTGATTTTTTAAACACAGTCTTATGTTTTCAGTTGTTTAATTTTAACCTACTAATAATACTAAAATGTCTAGTTGGAAAAATATGAATATCTCAGAAATGACACATATGTGATCTGATTTGATAAAATAAAGTTCAAATATAAAACAACTATAGGATTAAGGTCAGGAAAAGTTTTCTTCCTCCTGAGGTACTAGAAGGAAACACTACATTTTTACCGTCTATCCTGCTTCTACTTTAGTTTTGGTCTCTAAAAAGCTCAGATCACATTTGTGGCCCAATTTCAGCCCTATATAAACAAAATGGCCTGAATATTCTTATACTGTCACCTTCTCATTCTACTCACTGTTCCTGATACTGATTTTTATTTATTTTATAAATTCTTCTAATTACTTTAAGTCATTCATGGAATGAGACAGTAGATATTTACATGGAAAAAATTAATAAACCTATATAGCACCTCTTACTTCAAAATCACCTCAATTCTTAGAGCAAAATATAATAAACAACATTTGAATATGAGAGCTCTCAGGGATATTATCAAATTTATCATTTTAAATTTAATCTACAGTAATGACATTCTTGTACTTGCCATTTTATTCAACCTATACATTTTCATAAGACTTACTGTTTTCCCAGATTTGGGGTGACTTCTCTTCCGATTTTCTTTAGATTTTACTGGTTGACTTCCATTTGCCTGCATAAGGATAGAATAATTAATTACTAATTGGTTATTTCTCAAAGAACAGCCAACACTTGATTTTTCAACCTTATACAACTACATGAAGTTTTTAAAAAACAGCTTTATTGAGATATAATTCAGATAGTATATAATTCACCCATTTAAAAGTGTACAATTAAATGATTTTAAGTATATTCACAGTTATCAACCATCACCACAATCAATTTTAGAACACTTTCATCACCTCAAGAAGAAATTCCATACTCTTTAGCTATCACTCTCCTATTCCCCTATCCTCCCACCAGCCTTAAGATCTTCCGTCTCAATAGCTTTCCCAATTCTTTTTTTTTTTTTTTTTTTGAGATAGTGTCTTGCTCTGTCGCCCTGGCTAGAGTGCAGTGTCATCATCATAGCTCACCGCAACCTCAAACTCCCAGGCTCAAGCGATCCTCCTGCCTCCAGCGTAGCTGGACCACAGCACACACCATCGTGCCCACCTAATTTTTCTATTTTTTGTAGAGATGGGGTCTTGCTCTTGTTTAGGCTGTTCTCGAACTCCTGACTTCAAGCAATCCTCTGGCCTTGGCCTCCTAAAGTGCTAAGATTATAGGTGTGAGCCACTGCCCCCAGCCGCTTTCCCAATTCTGACTTTCAAATGAAAATAATTATATAATATGTGGACTTTTGTGACTGCTTTCAATTAGCATAATGTTTTCAAGGTTCATCCAAGTTGTAGTGTGTATTGGTACTTCACTCCTTTTATAGCTGAATAATATTCCATTGTATGGATATACACATTTTCTTTATGCATTCATCTGTTGACAGATATTTAGGATTTTCCCACCTTTTGGCTATTGTGAATAATGCTGTATATGCAGTTATTAAAATGAATATTGGAAAATGACAAGTCATTAACTGTCATTTTACTATTCTCTAAAAGGACATACTTCTTTTCTGATACTTGAAATGCCCTTTCCAAGGATAACCTCCTTACTATTAATATACTATTAAATATTTTCATTTCTTGACCTTTCCTAACCATAATTCACTCATGAATCTCAAAATCAAGAGTACACTGGCTCTGAGTTCCTATCGAAAAACATGTGCAGTTTCAGAAATGAATTTATGTTTCCAAAGCATCTTCATGATACATTATAAGGAAATCTTGCTTAATAATTTTTTTTAAACACTTGCCTTTATCCCTATATCCTAATAAAGGATACTCATCCTAAATAGAAGCTGTCTAGGAAGAATATTTTGCTGCTAGAAGTAGTAATTCTTGACATTCTTTTATCTCTTGCTTCATCAGCATACTAGTTCAAACGCTGCCTTCTGCCAGTTCTAACTTCCCATTGAGAATGTAGGGGAAAAAAGACACCTAAAAATGGCACTACAATCAGTGGTGTCCTGGTAGATGTTTAACAATCAGCTCTATCAGAGGAAGAAACCCTGAGGCATCTGCTGATTTCCATGCTGTGAATACTACCACCCTGTCCAATTTTAAGCTACCAACATGATGTCACCAAATAAGGAGCTGGGAAGAAATATTCTAGCACACCATTGATAGAGTGAGTTATTTGTTTCCTAACTTAGGATATAATATTTTACGTATTTTACAGAATTCATTTTCTTTACTCCTGAACCTTTGAGAGTAACTTAAAGGCCCAAAATGAAATGTGAATTTATATTTAGTATAATTCATACCAAAAGCTAAAATAAAGCAGTGATTTTTTTTTTGTTTAAGAACATCAGATTCATTTTATATAAGATATATACAAAAGATTAAATTGCAATATCTTATTAACAAGATAATCCATTTACAAGATAGAGCATGGGAATATTTTGGCATTATAGGAAATTTCCTTGGTAGTCTGGATAATAACATCAGTTCTCAAAGCCTTTCCTGGATTCCCTTCCCTAATGTACTGTAAATAAAATTACATAGCCTATTCAGACTTCTATAATGACCCTATGTCATGGGCTTGTTTATTTCTAGTTACTAAACTTTTAGCTGAGACCAGGAAGTATGTGTTACTCAGGTTATGTCCCCAGCAGCTAGTAAACTACCTGACATATAATAGGTATTTAGTAAATATTGGTCTAATAAATGAAATATTAAAATAAACTCATATGGGAGGAATTACATGGTTAGAATAGAAAACAAACATAAAGAGATATTTACCATTTTATTCTGAAAGATTTTTCCACTTCTTGTTCTGCTTTCAGACACATCAAGTTCAGATGTTTTACTGACTAACTGCTCAACCTAGAAAAGAAAATAATTACACAAAACCATATAATAATATAATAAAAACCCATTCATAACACAATAAATGAGGTCCAAGAATTTAACCACATAAAATGTAGGCTCTTGTTAAGTTAATGAAAACCAAAAATTTTGAGTTCGTTTATACAGTCACAAAAAACGCAAAAATAAAGATAGTGAAACTCACACCGCACACAATTGACCAATCACTGGACTGAGAAAGTCCCAAATGATCAGCAGGCACTACCTCTTCCAGAAGATAAGAAATTCAGCCCACTCCCATTTGAGAAAGGGGCTGGCAGAGGAAGGCAGACAATGAACCATCAATCCTATTATTTCTAAGTTCAAATTATCTAAATCTGTTATTTTAGGATTTTACTCTATATGGAAAACAAAATTAAACATGTTATGCTCCAAGGCAACAAAAATGTATTATATGTCCATATAAAATAAATACAAAGCAGGGTGGAATAAATAATTGTGTAAGGCCGGGCGAGGTGGCTCACGCCTGTAATCCTAGCACTCTGGGAGGCCGAGGCAGGCGGATTGTTTGAGCTCAGGAGACCGGCCTGAGCAAGAGCGAGACCCTGTCGCTACTAAAAATAGAAAGAAATTAATCAGACAACTAAAAATATATAGAAAAAATTAGCTGGGCATGGTGGCGCATGCCTGTAGTCCCAGCTACTCGGAAGGCTGAGGGAGGAGGATCGCTTGAGCCCAGGAGTTTGAGGTTGCTGTGACCTAGGATGACGCCATGGCACTCTAGCCCGGGCAATGCAGTGAGACTGTCTCCAAAAAAAAAAAAAAAAATTGTGTAAAATTCTGCCTAGCTCTAAAATCCTGAGAGTCTATAAATAGTAATTAGGGTTTATTACTAAACAAATCCACCAGCAATACACTTAAGACTTTTCGGCCGGGCGCGGTGGCTCACGCCTGTAATCCTAGCACTCTGGGAGGCCGAGGCGGGCGGATCGTTCTGAGCTCAGGAGTTCGAGACCAGCCTGAGCAAGAGCGAGACCCCGTCTCTACCAAAAATAGAAAGAAATTAATCGGACAGGTAAAAATATATATAGAAAAAATTAGCCGGGCATGGTGGCGCATGCCTGT
>RJWJ010045825.1:0-11613 GCA_004363605.1 Indri indri | reverse complement strand
TGTATATCTGATAAAGAACTTGAATTCAGCATATATTAAGCAGACACACACATACATACATGTAACTCAATGAGGAAATGAACAATAACCCAGTTAAAAAATCTGCAAGGGAATTGAATAGACATTGTTGAAAGAAGATATACAAATGGCCAATCAGCACATGAAATAATGCTTAAAATCTTTACTTATTAAGGAAATGAAAATGAAAACCACAATGCAATACCACTTTATACCTAGCGGGATGAATAGAAAAGATAAACAATAAAAAGTGTTGGCAAGGATATGGAGAAAAATAAAACCATTATAATTGCTGATGAGATTGTAAAATGGTACAGTTGCCTTGGAAGACATTTTGACCTTGCCTCACAATGTAAACATAGAGCTACTATATGATCAAGAAATTCCATGCCTAGGCATATACCCCAAATAAATGAGAACATACTCCCACTTAAAAATTTGAACACAAATATTTATAGAAGCACTATTAATAATTAAAAGGTAGAAATAAAGCAAATTCCTATCAATTGACAAAAGGATAAACAAAAATGGTATGTACATAAAATGGAGTATCACTGGCAATAAGAAAGAATGAGGTGCTGATATATGCTGCAACATGGATGAACTTTAAACATTATGCTAAGGGAAAGAAGACAGTCACAAAAGTCCACATTTTATATGTTGCCATTTACATTTCAAAAATAGGCAAATTCTGTGACCCTGGGCAATGTATATGGGGCGGGGGAGGAGAGGATGGGTATATCCATACCTAATGGGTGTGGTGTGCACCATCTGGGGGATGGACGCTCTTGAAGCTCTGACTCCGGTAGGTCAAAGGCAATATACATAACCTAAACATTTGTTCCCCCACAATATGCTGAAATAAAAAAAAAAAAAAAGAAGGAATACAAAATGACAAAAAAATAATAGGCAAATTCTTAGAGACAAAAATTAGATTAGTGGTTGCCAGTGATTGAGGAGAAGTGGAGAATGGGTACTTATTCCCAGTGTGTATGAGATTTCTCTTTTGGCTGAATAAAATCTTCTGAAATTAGATAATGGTGAAGGTTGCACATCTTTGTGAATACACTTAAAAAATAACAAAAAAACTACACTGGATTGTGTACTTTAGAAGGAAGAATTCTATGTTATGTGAATTATGTCTCAATAAAACTGTTAAAATAGTCAATATATAACATATATTAATTAATTCAGTTTTATTTTAAGTTTTATATTAAACTTGATTTCCTAATGTTAAATATATTTTTGGCACAATTTGCAGATTATTTATTTATTTATTTATCTTTTGAGACAGGGTCTCTTTCTCTCTTCCTCTCTCATTCTCTCTTGCCTAGGCTTGAGTTCAGTGCAATATTCTTGTTGGAAGATAGAAATGCATAAATCCTTTCAAGAAGCTTCTATTTATTTAAATTTTGAACAGTATTTCTTTGTAAAACTGATCATGAGGTCACCTTCTTTTTCTTGCTAATAGAATTTTGGTGACTCCGACTTTCACTGCCTTCCTCTGAGGAGTCCGGATCTGGATCTTACCATTCAGTTCTGGCAAATTCTATCTGCAAAATCCATACTTTTCCCTTACAAAGCTGAACATTAAATATACCTGAATCAGTCTAGATGGGTGCTCAATCTAAAGGATGAAAAGTTTGCAGGCTGAATGCAGAAATCTGCTGTTTATCAGAGAGTCACTTAACGTAACCCATCATATAATTTTCCTGAGTGATTTGAATATAAGGCAGACACAATAGGTTTGGCTGAAGGTGAGATATATGGAATAAAATAAGCATAAAGTTTAAAGCAGTAGAAGTATGAAAAAGCAGGATCTGTGATATGGCAAATATTAATACTGAGTTGTGTTTAATAATGTATTTAGAAGCACCTAGATATAGAGAGAAGCATAGATGGAGAACCTGAGTCACGAAGGTGACAAAATTTAGGATTGCTAATAAATACTAATACTAATTACTAACAGACACTAATATTACCTGAGATACTGCACAGTAGCTCAACTAGAGCTAATTCTGCATCCAAAAGGCAATAAACAATGGTTTCTAGTTCCCCTTCTTTTCCAATGAATACATAAATTAAATCCTGTAATCTAAAATAACTTAGCACACAGGTTTTATATATGGAAGATGTGTAAACAGCATACTTCATTCTTACTATTATTGCATTTTTCCTCTTGGCTGAAACTGAACAGGAAAATTCTTTTTTCTTAATATATTGATTAAACAACATACATTCTTTCAAATTAACTTTGAAAATTCATCTTTTAACTCACTCCAGAAATTCCATATAGACTATTTTGAAAGTTTTTTTTTTTTTTATAGTCCTTTGGATTCTTTTTTGAACTTACTAAAATCCTAAGCTTTCATTTCAACTTTTACTAGTTGTTTCTTTTTTTTTATAAGCTACTCTTATGGGTAATTTTTTTCATGATCGTCAAAATCTTTAGCTACTCTAATAATATCCCTTATATTTAAAACAAATCATCTGACCAAGAGCAATTCTATTTTCAATTTATGGTCTTTTTTAGTAAAATGAAATTTTTGCTATGATGATACAATTTATAGCTATCATTATCTTTTCATATTTGTTCTTAAAGCAGAAAAACTTGCATTTCATCTTTTATTATGGGTTTGCTCCCATAAATTGGCATAATATCTGAAATACAATGGGGAACTCAAAAGATTTAATTCTTTCCTTTGCTGCATTAGGTAAATACCAAATAGTGTAGTTTGTGTTTGTGTTTTCCTTCTTAGGTTCTCCTTAGATTGTGGACATAAAGTGAATTATATGATTTATATATGATTCTTGGTCTTATATGATTTTTTTAAATTTTTTAATACTTCAGCTGTGAAACTCTTTTTTAAAATACAATCTTTCCTGGAAGACAAATATATGAAATAAATTAATACTCAGTTGTTGTTCTTTAAATTATGTCTACTCAGACAGTATTTCCTTCCTTCCCGCAGTGGTTCCTCAGCACTTAAAAATTTCTTGTAACACAAATTGAAAATTATGGTTTTATAGTAACCATGAAATCATTCCACGCTTTCCATAGAGCTGCAGCTCTCAAATAAGATGATTTTGCCCCCACTCTGGGATTAACAGAAAATATCTGGCGATAATCTTGTTTGCCGCAGCTGAGGTGAAGTTTTCTTCCAGCATCTAGAATGTAGAGGTCAGAGATGCTACTAAACAGGCTACAGCACCCCACAAAGATAACTATACAGCCCCAAATGTCAAAAGTGCCATTGTGGAGAAAACTTGTTATAGAGATTTATTCTGAATAAGTACTTATTCAACTAACAATATTCATAATTGTGTTGGTGACAATGCTTCATTTATGACAATATTATGAATATAAATTACAAAACGCTAAGAAGTTATTTATACAAATCTACATGTCACTCCTTAATTCTCATAAATAAAAAATAAATACACGTGTATCCTATCTTCCCCATGTAAAACTAAGCTGTAGGTAAAAAATTAAATAGTGGGCCAAATCTCAAACAAATCATATTGATTTTTACTCTTAAACCTGCTCCTCTCATATTGTTTTACAACACAGTAAATACCAGCAACAATCATCCAGTTGTTTAGACCAAACTCTTAGTCACCCACCACCTTTGCCTACTTTCTTTCTTTTACCTGACCTATCCCATCCAACAGCAAATTCTATTTTATGTGTGTATGGAGTGGTTGAAGTGATCAGCTTTATGTGTAAAGTATGTATTTATATTAATACATAAAACTTTACCACTTCTCATTTCTAATCCTACCATGAGAGCAAGCCACATGGACTATAACAACAGCTTACAAATTGGCAAAATAGTTTCTGTACTAATTCTATTGACACTCTTCCCTACTTTCCACCCAAATCACTTTGCCATACATTAATAAAAATATAGACATAATCATGTTTTTCTTTTCCAAAAACTCTTCAGTGTATTCCCGTCATGCATAACATTAGAAAGACAATGGTCATACTTCACCAAAGATGTTATACAAATGGCAAGTAAGCATCAGAAAAGATGTTTAATATCCTGTGTCATTAGGAATTGCAAGTCAAAACAACCGTAAATTTCACTACACATATACTAGAATGGCAAAATTCAAAACACTGCAAAAATCAAATGCTGGTGAAGATGTGGAGCAATAAAAATTGTCGTTAGTTGCTTGTGGGAATGAAAAATTATACACCCTGTTGAGAAACTATTGGCAGTTTCTTACAAAACTGACCACACCATTCAATCTCTTACCATGCAATTCAGCAATCACACTCTTTGGCATTTATGCATAAGAGTTGAAACTTATGTCCACACAAAAAACCTATACATGAATGTTTATGGCAGCTTTATTTATAAATTGACAAAAGTTGGAAGCAACCAAGATATCCTTCAGTGGGTGGATCGATGAATAAACTGTGATAAATCAATGGATTATCGTTTAGCTCTAAAACGAAATGAACTTTCAAGACATAAAAAGAAGTGAAGAAACTTCTAATACATATTTAAGGTTTCTAAGTGAAAGAAGCCAGTCTAAAAAGGCTAGATTGTATTACAAGTTCAGTATCCCTTATCTGAAATATTTTGGGCCAGAAGTGTTTTGAATTTCAGATATTTTCAGATTTTGGAATATTTGCATGTATACAGTGAGATATATTGGGGATGGGACCCAACTCTAAACACAAAACTCATTTAGGTTTCATATATACATTATATCTATATCCTGAAAGTATTCAATACAATATTTTAAATAATTTTGTGCATGAAATAAAGGTTGTGTTAAGTACTTATATGTGAAATTTTCCACTTGTGGTGTCATGTTGGCTCTCAAAGTTTTGGATTTTGAAGTATTTTGGATTTCAGATTTTCAGATTACAAATGCTCAACCTGTACTGGGGCTGCCATAAAAAAAAGCCACAAACTGGGTGTCTGAAATAACAGAAATTTATATCATAGTTATGGAGTCTGGAAGTCCAAGATCAAAAAGTTAGCAGATTTTGTTTCTCCTGAGTTCTCTCTCCCTGAATTGCAGATGATGACTACTTGCTATGTCCTCATTTAGCCTTTTCTCTGTGTGTGCACATTCCTAGCGTATCTTTCTCTTCTCTTAAGGCCATCTTTCATATTGGATTAGGTCCTCATCCTTATGACTCTATTTAAGCCTTAGTACTTACTTAATGCCCTGTCTCCAAATACAGTCATGTTAGGGGTTATGGCTTCAACATATGAATTTTGGGGAGACACGAATTAGTCCATAACAGCTACACATAGTTTGATTACAGCTATTAATACATGACATTTTAGAAAACGCAAAACTGTGGAGACAGCAAAAATGTCGGTGGTTTCAAAGTGTTAGAAAGGAAAAAGGAATGAACAGGTGGAGCCCAGAAGATTTTTAGGAGAGTGAAATTACACTGTGCGATACTGTAATAGTGGATATATGTCATTATCTATTTGTCCAAACCCAAGAGTGATCCCTAATTGTGAGTGATAGTGATGTGTCAATATAGGTCCGTTGACTGGGGCAAGTGTCTGATTTTGGTGCAGAATGTTTATCATGTGGAAGTCTGTGGAAGGGCAGAAAGTGTAATGTACTTTTCACCCAATTTTACTGTGAACCTAAAACTGCTGTGAAAAATAAAGTCCATTAAAAAAAAGACAAGGGTACTTTAGTAGTTTCCTAGGGCTTCTCTAAGAAAGTACTACAAATTGGTTGTCTTGAAACAACAGAAATGTATTGTCTCATGGGTCTGGAGAATATAAGTCTGCAGTCAAGGTGTCTGTATCTCCCCTGCCCCCGCTGTGCTGCTTCTGAAACCTGTAGGGAAAACTTTCTTGTGTCTTCCTAGCCTCTGGTTGTATATGGATAATGTTGGTGTTTCTCAGCTTGTAGCTGCATAATTCAAGCTCTGCCTTCATTGTCACACAGTACTCCCCATGGCATCTCTATGTCTTCACATGGCCGCTTCCTTATAAGGACACCAGTCATAATGGGTTAGGGGCTCACCCTACTGTGGTATGTCCATATCTTAACCAATTATTCCATCAATGACACTATTTACAAGTAGGATCACTTTCTGGGGTACTTTAGCACATCTTTCATTTGTGGGGGGGGGCATTCATAATTCAACCCAAAGCGGTCATCATGACTACACAATAGTTTATAATCTGGTCTCTGAGTCCTGTATGAGTTCAGTTTCTGCCTATTTACTCCTCCCTCATTGTGCTAAGGCCAGGGGGGCCACGTATTGTTCCATAGGTTTGCAGTTTTTATACTTCTGGTTTGCTTTGCTTGGAATGCGCTTTCTTGGGGATATTATGTACCTTATTTCTTCACTTTATTTGATCTTAGCTCTGATGTCATCTCCTGAGACGACCTTCTCTGGCCACCCTGCTACAACGTTATATTGCCTTTATTTCTTACCATAACACTTCATGTTATTAATCTGATATTTGTTTCTTATTTAAAATATACCTCCATTCAAAAATGCAGGGTAATATTGTATCTCCCAATCCCTGAAATGACTTAGCTTAAGTGTGTACTCATAATTATATGTTGAATGAGTGAATGACAAAAATCTGATGAGATAATTCAGGTTAATTGCAGTCTAATCATTGTAATCTCAGCCTATGAGACCCCAGGATAATCTAAGTATTCCCAGACTTTGCAAGTGTGCAGTTCCTGACCTCACACCTCTGCTATTCTCTGTATCTTCCTGAATTGCTGACTGGGTTTCTCTTTTTCTCATTACATTGAAGTCTAATTTTGCAAGAGTTGATTTTTAAAGTTAAATATTAAAGAAAAAACCCTATATCATCAATGTTATCTTCAAAAATCCCCTAAATCTCCCCAAAAGTATAATTTCAATCATGATTTTATGGTAAACTGTGTGTACACATGTAAAATATATACCGTTACTTTATGACATAATAGCTTATGTTCAAAATGTGATTTTATGACATCTACAATTGCATAAACAAAAGAGAGAAAGATATTTTGTACAATTGAAATTGTATAATTTAAATATCAGTATGACATTCTGATGCTGACAAGGCTTCATGGCATAACCAACAGTCAAGTCAATCTATATAGTTGTATATTGCAGTGCCTAGTTATTATTATCCTCAACGATATACTCTGCTGAAGGGAGAGCAAGGTTCTACACCCACCAGGGTTAAACTTACTAAACTGCGAATAAACCTGTGTTCTCAATTACTGTAATTTCCTTATCCATATAGCTGCTCATTTGACCAGCACTTCCATTTAATATTCCCTTTGAGTGTAGAATTCCCTTGGCATTCAGTAACAGTTCTTTTGCAGGGCCAGCTTAGGAAGCACACACAATGTCATTCTCAGGTTACCCCTGTTGATAACCAGCGGATGTTGGTTATCAACACACTGTGGGGCACACTGTGTCTTGCTTCTCAAGATATGTTGCTTTCTCATTGACTGCACTAGCCCATAAGATGAATGAATATCTTTGTCTCTCTCTTACTGTATCATAACACCTGTATGGCCGGCCCACCAAATTGCTTCCTTTGCTTCTCCTGTTAGACTCATAGGCTTACTGCGACATCGTCCAGACTCATGTAACTTCTTTCAGTAATTACATCCTCCCGAACTAACTCTGAAATGCTTTATATAAAAGTCTACTATACATTCCTCATTTATTATCATAGTTCTAAATTATTTCCTCGGCATCTTTCCTGCACTTCATTTCTCCTTGTTTCTGATTCTCTAAGACATGTGACTTAATTGTGGCCTGCAACTCACTCATTGAAATTAATCCTCTTTTATTTTCCTCTTGATGTCACTTTGGCTCCCTTTAGCAATGAACCCTCTTGCTATGTAACCTCCAGCTGCCTTTCACAAATGCCCCATTTATTTTTGCAGTTCTCCCCAGCATTTCCATGTGCAGCTTTAAGTACTCCCGGTTCCAAGGCATCATTGGTATTGTGATTCACGTATTGTTCATACAGACAGACCTTTCTTCCTCCTCCTTCTATCCAACCCCACAGATAAACACACATTCCAGAACACTTTCTACTCTTAGGTATTCTTGTGATGCCCTGCACAAACAAGACATTACCGTCTATGGGCCATGCACAACTGCTTGTTTTCTCAACAGTGAAGGGGTTTAGCTCATCTGTCCATATGGTCACAACATCCTCCTGTGACCAGGACTAGACATTTATAAAACAGCTGCCCAGCTCTAAAAGCTAAGGCTTTGAAATAGAACAACTGTACAATTTGGAAACAAATCCCATAACTGTGTCCATTTTAGTAGAGTTCTTTAATGAACAGAAATAAATATGCCAAAATAAGCCAACAGTGCCTAAAATCACACCCCCTTTTTTTATCTGATTCTGAGTTTCATGAAAATGGTTCAGGTTTGAGAACTTGCTGTGTAAACATTTTCAGTTTCAAGGACAGACAATAATGATAATTTCAATGACAGTTTCCATTAAACCAAAGCAATAACTTTAGAATATAAATTGAACTTGAACTGTTGCTTATTATTTCTCAGGTTATGAATAATGTCAAAGGAAATACAAATTTTTCAGCATTTTATATCTGATAAATTACTTTTCTACAAAAAAAGCTACTAAAAAGTGTTTTGTTTGTGGAGAAAAATTGCTATATAATATTAAATAAACAAACAAAAATTATAGTCTTTTTAGATCAACTGTCTGACCTCACCCCTGTGCCAATAACTAATACATGTTTACATATCTTAGTATTTTACTAGAAAATAATAAAATACATATGCACACCTATGACAACTTAGAAACCCTATATCTAACACTGGCCCAACTAAAGATATTTTTTAACGCAGTGACTATCTCCGGTGTTTTGATTTGGTAGAAAATGAACTCAGCTTGGTCTCTCTTCAGTCTATTTCATATGTATATAACCAGTAACTAAGAGACACCAGAGAAGTTTTGCAGCGAGTTTTTATGGAATTAATATGTAATTAGCAACAATAATTTTAATGTATTGAGTATTTGCTATATGCAAATCCTCCGTATAAAGATATTAGTGATTTCCTATTCTTTTCAGCAAGCACGCTGAATTTCTATCCTGGCCTTGAGATGTTTGTTTGTTTCCATTTATTTGCCTCTGAGCAATTTACTCAGATTTCTTACTCTTCATTTCATATATATTTTTTTCTGCTTCAAGTAAACAAGAGTACTCATTATTTCTGAAAACCATCTTTTTCATTCTAAATTGCTTGCCATTTTTCTCCTCATTTGAAGTGGATTTGATTTGCCTATATACTTGTCAGCAAGTACACTATCCTCTGGATCCAGCTGGAGGATATGGTTTGTTTGTCCCCACCAAATATCATGCTGAAATTTGATCCCCAATGTGGCCTTATTGGGAGGTCAGCCTTGTGGTGGGTGTTTGGGCCATGGAGGCATACCCTTCATCAATGGCTTGGTGCCTTTCTCATGGGTATGAGTGTGTTCATGCAAGTCTAGATTGGTTTGGGGGGAAATGAGATAGTTCAAGTGTTGTTATAAAGCCAGAATCATTCTTGAGTTAGGTCCCTATCCCCATGTGTCCACTTCTTTGATCTTCTCCACTTTGTTTTCAAGCAGTACAAAAGCCCTCACCAGAAGCTGAGAAGATTCTGGCACCATTCTTTCTACAAATAAACCTCTTTTCTTTATAAATTACCTGACCTCAAGTATTTTTTTTTTTTTTTTTTTTTTTTAACAGCAGCACAAAACAGACTGAGCCAAAAGTCCAAGATCAAGATACCAGCAGATTTGGTGTCTTATGAGGGCTGGCTTCTTTGTTCATAGAAGGCATCTTCTTGTTGCATCCTCACATGGTGGAAAGCATGAATATGCCTTCTGGGGCCTCTTTTATAAGGACACTAATTGGTTTCATGAGGATAGAACCTCACGACCTTACCACTTCCGAAAGACCTCACCTTCCTAACGCTGTCACCTTGGGGATTAGGATTCCAACCTATGAATTTTGGGGACATACAAACATTTAGATCATAGAAAACAAGTATGCATTTAGTACAATATAACAAAGTTCAGTATGTGATATCCTACAGATATAACTGATAAATTTATGAATAAAAGGCTACTTTTAAATTACGGCTTCTTGGATAAAGGAAGAATGCTGTTAGAGGTAGCATTCAACCCAAAATACTTTTTCTCCTCACTAAATATTTAGTAGATTTAGTACTCTATCCCCTACAGTAGACACATTTTTGTAGCACATACAATAAAAGTCACTTTTCCTTAATTCCAATATTGTGCAAATTTTCACAGTAACTAAGTGGAATGAAGACACATAGAGATATATAATTGACGAGGGTTCTTTAATCTGAACTTTGTGCAATTGAAGACATAGGAATAAGAATTTTTCTTAGTTATTATACAGCTGTCAATAAATTAAAATCCATTTAGATAAGAATATTGTGGACTAGTGTGGGATAGAGAGCAAAGAATATCACAAAAAATAATAGAGACAAAACTATTACAGACACACAGCTCCACTCACACTTGCCTAAAGGTTTCACCAGTGCTTTAAAGGCTAGGTGTGGATGTGTCTTCACTGAAGTCTTTTGCTGGATGCTGCTCTAATATCTGAGATTGCTTTAAAATCATAATTTGCCTAAAATTTTGGTATACCACTACCGTAATCCTTAAATCATTAAACTTAAACTTGAAGCTGGTGCTCAAAATCTGGCTTTGGGCTCACAGTTTTAAATAATCAATTATTGAGGAATAATTTACATACACCAAAATGTTTCCACTTTGAATGTATAGTTCAATGAGTTTCGATTAAAATTTAAACAATCACCTGATTTTAGGGACCAAATACTTTCATCTTTCCCAAAAGTGTCCTTTTTTCTTTTGGTAGCAAATTCCCCACATCCTTCCCAATTCATGGTTTCAAACATGTGCTTACCTACTTTCTGTCACTGTGTATCTGTCTTTTCTAAAGATTAATATGCATAAAATGATTCACTAGGCATTTTATTTTGTGTCTGACTTCTTTTGGTAAGCATTTATTTTTTTAAATAAATCCATATTGCAGAATGTGTCAGTGGTTTGTTCAGTATTTTTTGCTGAGTATTAGTACGTTGAATATACCACCATTTGCTTAACCACTCACCTATTATTAGACATTTAGGTCATTTCCAGTTAAAGAATATCATGAATAAAACTGATAAAAAGTACTGTACTAGTTGTTATCTGCACATATGTTTTTATTTGATTTGTGTAAATATCTAGGAGTGGGTTTTTTGGGTTTTATGGCAAGTGTGTGATTAACTTGATGAGATGTAATGAATTATATTCCCACCAACAGTGTATGAGAGTCCCAGTTACTTCCAACACTAATCAACCCTTGTCGTGGTCAGTCTTTTTATTTCTATTTATTCTAGTGGATGTTGTATTATCTGATTATAGTTTTAGTTTGCATTGTCTTGATTATCAATTATAGTAAGCATCTTTTACTGTGTTTATTGGCCACTCACATATTTTATTGTGTGAAGTACCTGTTCAAATATATTGCCCACTTCTATTTTATCATGTGGTTTGGTATTATTATTTGTAA
>RJWJ010045824.1:0-11612 GCA_004363605.1 Indri indri | reverse complement strand
ACAAAAGAGTTTACACATACAAAGGGGGAGGGGGCGGAAAGCAGGCAATGGAAAATGCCTTCGAAAGGGTCCAGATGATGAAATTAAAAGACAAAAATCTTTTATTTTTCAGGGTTCTCCAGAGAAATAAAACCAATAGAAGATAGGTAAGTGGAAGATAAATAGATAGATAGATGAAGATTTATTATGATGAATTATCTCACAAAATTATGGAGGCTGAGAAGTCCCACAATCTGCCTTCTGCAAGCTGGAAACCCAAGAAAGCCAGTGGTATTTATGTCTGAAGGCCTGAGAACCAGGGGAGCCAATGGTATAAATCCCAGTCAACAGGCAGGAGACAACTAATGCCCCAGCTCAGGAAGGCAGGCAGGAAGAGTAAAAAGGCAAAATTCCTCTTTCCTCCAGTTTTCTGTTCTATTCAGGAGCTCTCAACAGTAAGCTGCTGTAAAGTTGACACAGAAAATTAATCATCATGGACCTCAAAGAAGCTGCATCATAGATATGTTAAAATACTAAAGAAACTGTGCTTAAAAATACAAGGTATGATGACAACATATCAACAAATGGAGTATCAATATAATACATAAATTATTATAAATAACAAAATGAAAATTCTGTAGTTGGAAAATACAATAACCAAAAGGAATCAATCACCAGAGAGGTTTAAGAGCAGTTTTGAATTGGAAGAAAAAAGAATAATCAAACTTGAATGTAGATCAATAGAGATTATGCAATTTGAAGAACCGGTAAAAGAAAGATTGAAGAAAAATCAATAGTGCCTAAAAGAAATGTGTATGTCATGAGCCAGCAATACATGTGTAACTGAACTAGAAGAAGAAAACAGAGATGAAGGAGAAAAGGAAAGGAAAAAAAGGAACTAATGACTGAAAGCTTTCCAGATTTGGTAAAACTTTTATGTTTTCACTCAAGGAGTAAAACAAACTCCAAATAAGGTAACCAATAAAGTAGGAAAATTGACAAAAATAGAAAGCTTGAACAAAACGTAAACCAAATAAACTTTACTAACAACTATAGTGCACTTCCCCCAACAATAGTAGATATGTACTTTTTTTAAATATAATTAGCGCATAATTTTTATGAAAACATTCTTGGCTTCAATTAGTCTTCTTGGATATATAAAGCCTGTGATACATAAAAATATTTCTCCCATTATGAAAAGATCATAGTAGCTATATTGTTACACTTTGATTTTAATACAGAAAATAATAAAGCGATGATGATGATAATAATGACTTTGTTTATGTAAAATTTTATCTTTTCATATTTTAAAAAATTTTACAATATTCTCTACTAGTAGATATTATCCCCATTTTCTAGAGGAGGAAAATGAGACAATAAAGTTATTTAGCATTCCTCAAGCCCCATATTTTAAAATATATAAGCTGAAATTCATATCAAAAGCTTTTGACTTAAAGCTCACTATTCCTACCATTTTCACTCATGATGACGATTTTTCATGTAGTGACTTTTGCATAATTATTTTATGAACATACTTTGTTTTATACATATAAAATTTACATCTCTTAAGTGTACTGTGAGTGTTGACCTATAAATATACCTTACAATCTATGGACCTTTCCATTTGAACATCACAGCTTCCCGAGGGAACTCGCTGCTTTGCTTTTAATTAATACACATTAGTTTTGCCTGTTTGGGGCTTTACAAAAAATGAGATTTTCTATCTATGTTGTTGCTTGCATTTTTAGTATATTACCTTCTATTTTCTTCTTCTATGGGGATACATTTGTATTTATCCATTCTCCTTATAATAGATATTTGGGTTTATTTCAGTTTGGGCTATTATAAAAAAAAAATACTATGAACATTCTTGTACAAACCTATTTGTGGACATATGTTTCCACTTTTCCTGGGTTAATACCTAAAAGTGGAATTGATAAATCATAGAGTTGATTGTACATTTAAACGTTTATGAAACTCCAAGATCAATTTTCAAAATAGTTATACAAACTGACACATTTCAGCAATGCATGAGAATTCCAGGTACTCTTCCCTTTTGAAAATATTTTCATATTGTCAAGTTTTTAAAATTTTTACTTTTTTGATTATAGTCATTTGTACTTTTTAATAGATGTAAAATAATTTCTTATTATGGTTTTAATTTATATTTCCCTGATAGCTAATGATGTTTAATTTATAGGACATTTTTGATGAAGTATCCATTAAAGCCTTCAGCCGTTTTTTTTGGTTTTTTTTTTTTTTTGGCGTTATAGTTAATGATTTATTCTGGGTTTGAGTCACTTATTAAATATATGTTTTGTGAATATTTTCTCTACCTTTGGAGCTTGACTTCATTTTAAAGTGTGTGTCTCTGTCTCTCTAGCTCTCCAGTGCTGTTTTTCAAAGAAGTTTTTGATTTAGATGACGTCAGTTGATCATTTAAAAAAGAAGTCTGTATCCTTTATAAGAAATACTTGCTCATCTAAAGGTCAAAGATTTTTTTCCAGGAATTATTAGAATTCCAGATTTCAAATTTAAATGTTTCTTTCAACACAAATTAACTTTGTGTATGAATTGAGGTAGAGTTGAAATTTTATTTTTTATTAGTGACTTTTAGTTGCTTCAAGATAATTTTTTGAAAATATATTCTTTCCTAATTGAACTGCTTTGTTAGCACTATAGAAATAAATGATACATGTATTAAAACATCCTGGCTATCTATTTCTTCCATTAGTCTATTTTCCTCTCTTAACACCAATATTGCACATTCATAATTATTATACCTTTATAGTCAGTCTTAAAGTCAGATATTGGGTTTCCTCCAAATTTTTTCATTATATTATTTTTAAAAGTTTATTTTGGCTATTTTTCTCACTCTGTATTTCCTCAATAAATTTAGAAGCAGATTGTCAATTTAGAAAAAAAAAACTATAAAAACTTTTGGAATTGTCTATTGATTGAATTGAGTTTATAGACGAATGGAGACAAATGACATTTTAATAATATTTAATATTCCAATCCATGATTCTATAATACATCTTCATCTACAAAAGTCATCTTCAATTACTTTCAGAAATGATTTTTACTTTTTCAGTGTATAATGTTTATCTATATTTCTATCATCTATCTAAATTTATCTTTTGTATTTTATGGGTTTTGACGCTATTGTAAATGGCATTGTGCTGTTACTTCACATTTTTTTACTTGTATATAGGAATGCAGTTGATATTTATTTTTGTGCCTTGTAGTACATGGCCTTACAAAATGTACATATGAATACTTGTAGCAGATCCCCTAGCATTTTCTGTGCATCCAACTGTGTTATCTCCAAACACAGTTTTTATTCCTTTCAAGTCTTATACATAATTTTTGCCTTATTAAATTGTCTACAGAACATAATTACATTGCTGAATAGAAGTGATGACAATAAACATCATCATCTTTATTCTAATCTTAGGAAAACATCATGTAGTCATTCACCGCTAAGTCCTCCCGCCCACCTGTCCGAGGAAAAATTGTCTTCCATGAAACTTAGGAAATGGGGTGGGAGGGGAGTGGGGGGCACACAGCAGGAGGTGAGCTGTGGAGTGCGGGGAGCCAGCGAAGCTTCATCTGTATTTACAGCTGCTCCCCATCATCGCATCACGGCCTGAGCTCAGCCTCCCACGCACCTCCCCCTCCCTCCTGGCCCATCTGTGTAAAAATTGTGGTTGGGGACCACTGATTTATTGAACTGAGAATGTTTCTTTCTCTAATTTGCTGAATGATTTAAATAATAGATTTTATCAAGATGTTTTTCTTCATCTATTGGAATAACAATATGGTTTTCTCCTCTGTTAGGTTACTGGAGTAAATTACATTGATTTTTCAAATGGAACTTTCAATATATATGTGCCTTCATATTTAAAATTCGTATGTTGATAGCATACAACTGAGTGTTGGTTTTTAAATAAAAGCTGTCAATCTCTGTCTTTTATTCTGAGTATTTAGTCCAATTATATTGTGCGCAATAATTTATATTGTTGGGTTTATATTTATATACTAATTTTCAACTTTTTCACTTCCTTATCTACTTTTTATTGTTCTATTTTTTCTCTTGTCTGTCTTCAGTTAAGTATTTGTGAATATTTTCTGTTTATTTTCTTTATTCGTTTTTTAACAGTACTTCTATATATTTTTCTGGAGGGGAGCAGTAACTTTTGAGATCACAATATGCATCTACTACAACTGTCTACTCATAATTAATGTTGTACCACTTTAGGTAAATCATTAAAAAAGAGATTATTATGGTTCTTTTTACCTCCAGGCCCAACATTTATGTTATTGTTGTCATTTTCCTTCTATATATGGTATAATATGTTATACAACATAAAGCCGTTTTATCTTTTTTGGCTTTAAATTGATAGTAATTTTAAGAAAACTAAGGGGAAAAAAAATTGTGAGGGTTCTGTAGATGTAATTCAAGTTGCAAACTTTAAAATAGGAAGATTATCCTGGCAGGCCAAATCTAATCCCATGAGCTCTTAAACACAGAATCTTCTCCAAATATAGGCAGACAAGTTGTGCCAAAGAGGAAGTAAGAATAATACAAGATTTGAGAGGGGCTCAAGATACCACCGAAAGGATGGCAGTGGGGAAGGGCACAGGGAATGTTTGAGAATGAATGTGAGCAGAGTCTAGGAGCAAAGGCTGATCCCAGGCTCAAAGTTACCAAAAAACAATCTCAGTCCTATAACCACAAAAAACTAAATTCAGCCAACAACCTTAATCAGCTTACAAAGGAAATTTTCCCTAGAGTCACCAAAAAGGAATGCAGTTCTGCCAAAATCTCAAATTCCCAATTTGTGAGACTATTAGCAGAGAGTACAGCTGGGTCATGCTGTATCGGGACACCTGATCTACAGAACAGTAAGCAAACAGATTTAAGCCAGTACATTTGTGGTAATTTTTGGCAGCAACAATAGAAAACTAATACAACCACTTATTTTTCTGCCTTGTTCCTATTTCTAGTGTTTTTTATACTTCCTAAGGATTCAAATTTTCGTCTTTCAGGTTTTTTTTTTCTGAAAGAACACCTTTTAAAATTTTTTATAGCACAGTCTGTCTTTGATAAATTCTTTCAACATTTTATTTACCTGAACATGTCTTTAGTTCT
Source organism: Indri indri (assembly GCA_004363605.1). Taxonomy (NCBI): domain Eukaryota; kingdom Metazoa; phylum Chordata; class Mammalia; order Primates; family Indriidae; genus Indri; species Indri indri. The sequence goes on along the minus strand of RJWJ010045824.1, from coordinate 6,478 downwards.
CCTAAATATATAAAGAATCTGTTTGCCGGATATAAAATTTTATGTACTTTAAACACATTTCATTGACTTTTGTAAATGCAGTCATCCATCCTTATTATTGTTCTCTCCTCTTTTATACCATGAATATTTTTATAATTTTCAGGCTACTTTTAATTATTTCCCTTTCTTTTTGTTTTCATCAGTTTGGCAATGATGCTCATATTTTTTTTTTTTTATGAGCTTCAGTGAACTTTTTTGAATGTGTAGGTTAATGCATATTAGCGAATTTGGTTAATGTTTAGAAATTTTTAAAAACATTTTCTTCTGCTTTCTTTTTTGACAAATTTTATAATAATCAGCCAGACAACTTGATATTGTGTAAAATGTCAGTAACCTTATCTTTTTAATCTTTTATACTCTCAGATTTTCTGTTTCCATAATTTGCAATGTTTTTTTCTCATTTACCTACGTTTTTCCCACCTAGACTCTACCATTTGCTGTTAATACAATTCAGTAATTTTTTAAATCAGAATTTGCAATTCCAGAGTTTTTATTTGGTTCATTTTTTTGGTTTCTATTTCTCTACTGTTATAGTATTGCTGGATCCATATTTCTCTTTATACATTGAACATATTGATAACAGCTCTTTTATAGTTTTTGTCTGCCAACTTCTATGCTTGCTTAGATTAATTTCTGCTGTAATTAGCTAATTCTCTTAATTTTTAAAAAATTATTTTTAATTATTATCAGTATATGCGATACATGTTTATAGGATACATGTGATGTTTTGATACAGGCACACAATGTGAATTAATCAAATTAGGATAACTGAGATATTCATCACCTCAGGAATTTATTATTTCTTTGTATTAGGAACATTTCAATTTCACTTTTTTAGTTATTTTAAAGCGTGCCCTAACTTATTGATGATTATAGTCATTTTGGTGTGCTATCAAATATTGTTGATTTTATCTATCTACTGTATTTTTGCACCGATTAACCAGCCCCATTTTATACTCCCTTTCCTGCTACCAATTACCCTTCCTAGTTGCTAGTATTCATTGTTCTATTCTCTGTGTCCATAAGATGAATTGTTTTAATATTTAGCTCCCGCACATGAGTGAAAACATGCAAGATTTGCCTTTCCGTGCTTGGCTTATTTCACTTAAGATAATGTTCTTTAGTTCCATCCACATTGTTTTAAATGGCAGGATTTTATTCTTTATTGTGGCTATATAGTATTTCATTGTGTATATGTACCACAATATCTTTATCTATTTATCCATTGTTGGTCACTTAGGTTGATTTCAAATCTTGGCTATTGTGAATAATGTCAATGTTTATTGTGCTGCAATAAACATGGGAGTGAAGATATTTTTTCAGTATCCTGAATTCCCCTCTTTTGGATATAGAGCCAGCAGTAGGATTTCTGTGTCATACACCAGTTCTATTTTTAGTTTTCTAAGAAATGCCCATAGTGTTCTCCATAATGGTTGCACTAATTTACATTCTGATCAACAGAATATGAGGGTCCCCCTTCCACATTCTTGGCAGCATTAGTTATTTCCTGTCTTTTGGATAAATGCCATTTCAACTGGAGTGAGATGGTTTTTCATTGTAGGAGTAATTCAGTATTGAGTACATGTGGAGTTTGTTTTCCCATTCTTGTGATGCTTCAATGGGAAGAATGGTCTCCAGTTCCACCCAGGTTGTTACAAAAGATATTAGATCATCATTTTTTATAGCTGAGTAGTGCTCCATGGTATACATATACCACATTTTATTATTATTGATTATTCTCTTTATTTCTGTTTCATAATTTTTAAGTTGGTATATAGAAATGTTGCTGATTTTTGAATGTTGATTTTCTATCTTGCAAGGTTACTGAATGTTGTATCAGTTTTAATATTTTTTTTTGTAGAGATTTCAGGTTTCTCTAGATATAAGAGCACATCATCTCACGTTAGTATAATTTGATTCCTTCCTTTCTAATTTTGATTCCATTTATTTCCTGTTCCTGTCTAATTGCTCTAGCTAAAACTTCCAGTACTGTTTGAATAACAGTGGTGAAAGTGGGCATCCTTTTTTTGTTCCAAGTCTTATATGAAAAGCTTTCAGTTTTCCTCCATTCATTACAATACTAGCTGTGGCTCTGTAATATGTGACTTTTATCATGTTGAAGTCAGTTCCTTCTATACTCAGTTTTTCGAGAGTTTTTATCATGAAAGGATGTTTAATTTTATTGAATGCTTTTTCAGCAGCAATTTAAATGAACATACGGTTTTGTCCTTCGTTCTGTTGACATGATGTATTACATTGGTTGCATTGCATATGTTGACCCACCCTGGGATCCCTGGGAAGAATCTCACTATATCATGATAAGTAATTGTTTTAATGTATTGTCGAATCCAGTTTGCCAGTATTTTGTTAAAGATTTTTAAATCTATGTTCATCAGAGGTATTGGACTAAAGTTTTCTTTTTTTATTGTGTCTTTGTCTGGTTTTGGTATCAGAGTGATACTGGCCTCACAGAATGAGTCTGAGCATATTCTCTCATCCTACATTTCTTGGAATAGTTTAAATAGGATTGGTATTAGTTCTTCTTTAAATACTTGGTATAATTCATCAGTGAAGCCATTGGTTCCTGAGCTTTTCTTGGATTGGTGACTTTTTATTACTGCTTCTATCTGGTTTATTTAGGTTTTGGACTTTTTTTTACTGGTTCATTCTTGGTATGTTGTATCCGTCCAGGAATTCATCCATTTCTTCTAGGTTTTTCAATTTATTTAGCATATGGTTGCTCATAGCAGTCTCTAGTGATCCTTTGAATTTCTGAAGCATTGGCTGTAATGTCTCCTTTTTCATCTTTGATTATATTTATTTGAGTCTGCTCTCTTTTTTATTAGTCTGGCTAAAGATATGGCATTTGTTTATCTTTTCAAGAAACCAACTTTTTGCTTTGTTGATCTTTTGTATTAATATGTTGTGTTTCAATTTAATTTATTTCTACTCTGATCTTTATTATTTCTTTTCTTCTACTAATTTTGGGATTGCTTTGCTTTTTCTAGTTCTTTATGAGGCATCATTAGGTTGTTTATTTGAAGGTTTTCTACTTTTTTGATGTATGCACATATGACTATATACTTTTATTACTGCTTTTGCTGTATTAGAAAGTTTTGATATGTTTTCATTTTCATTTGCTTTTTTTCTTCAACTGTAATGTTTTATTTTTTAAGCACAATGATTACTTTTCTTGGAGGTGGGCGAGTGGGGTATTTATTGTAGTACACTGTGACTTTATGCATTTTAAATGTTCCATAATAAAGAACCTATAATTAATATGTAGAGAGTGTTGCCCAAAGCCCATGTGCTTTTGTCTGGCTACCTCTGATGTTTCTTGAAAGCCCAAGGGCTCGTTAGTCAGTAGGTGGTGAATCCTGCCAGTACTGGATCCTTCTCTTCAGGGTAGCATGTTTTCTTCTGACCAAGGGTGGGTCTAGAAATGACATCCAGGAACTAAGGCCTGGAATCAGAGGCTTCAGGAGTCTGGTTGGTACTTTATTTTCCTGTGGCTGAGCTGGTACCACAGTTAGAGCTACCACTAATGGCAGCTCTAAGCCAATACAAAACTAAAACCACACATGTGGTTACTCTACCAGAGTTGTACACATAATTCTAACCTAGCACTTTAGAAAAAATGCATATTGCTTCTTTAAAAAGTAAAAAATATATTAATTTACTTCCCATCTTTTCCCAGCATGAAATTGTGATTATAGTCTTATTCTAAATTTAAAGGAAGTTTACATGTATGAAAAATGACATTTTCTGCAAATGCTATCATTTCCACAACTAAAAATGTTACTGAAAAAATTTTGTATTGATTTGTAGCATCGTGATTCACAGTTGCTTCTGCAACTTTACTTGAAAAGATAATTATTTCACAGTTTAGATGTTTAAGCTTTGGATTAATGATATAACAAGATTTCTGCCCTTCTGTTATATATAGCACAAATAAAAACATTAATCATTGTGATAAAGATTTGGGTTATGTAAAGCAATGAGCATAGTTTTGTGTATTTATATGATTGCTACTAAATCTGGTACTTCTTTTTAAGATACAAAAATTATTTTCTAATGTTTAATAATTTTTCCATTTTTAATTATTTAAAGACTGGTTAATTAGCAGTGATATTTCTCAATTATAATTTGAATTTGTTTATTGTTTTATTAGCTAGAATAATTACATTTTGTAGAGAATTGTGTTAATATGGGATTTGTCTTCAAAGTTTTAGGCAGTTTAATTCAAGGACATTATTCATTTTGCATTATAACATAAAAGTTAGAATTCATTGGTGGCAGCTCTAAACCAATACAAAACTAAAACCAAGCATATGGTTGAGTAACTGTTAACCAAATTGTCTTGATTCATTTTTTTGTGGGCTCACATATTTTTTCAGTTATCCTTGCAATTGGCCACATTGTAAGGTCAATTGAAATGGTCTGTTAATAAGTTATAATCAAAGGAATTGAAATAGAAGTTATATTTAGCATTTTGAAGCCAAGTCTTTTATGCAGACCTATGTTCCCTCCATGCTTGCTTTCTACTGCTGTGGAAAATGAGGACATAATGGTTGGTAAGGCTGAATGATGGAAGAACTTGCCTCTCCGTCTCTGGAGATAGGTCCAAGGCACTTGTCATAGACCTGAAAATGTAGATCATTTCTGGAGTAGTCAATTTTTTCTTTTACGGAAACACTCACTGTCATTGTTTCCGCATTTGTAATATAGAACTATCTTCTTAGATATCAAGCATTTATGTGGGAAGAAAATTTTCTGAAATGTTATAGAGGCTTTTGTTCTAAGGGAACAGTTCTCTCACATTTGAATTTGTCATAGTTTGTCATTAAATTTGAGAAAGGAGTATTATAAGGAGAATCTTTTTTACTATTAGGAAGAACGTGTTTTCTTTTAAAACATAACTTCTGTTTGTTCTTAGGAAAATATTGAGTACATTTTCCAGAATCTTCAAAAATGTTACAAAAGTAATATTGATCAAATTCTAATAATATTTTAATATTTAGTGGCATATATGTTTGTTATAAGACAGATCCAAGCAACATAATAGGTATAATAACGTTTAACAAAAACCAGCTGCTTGGATAGAACATGGCAATGAAATCAATGAAGAGGGCTGCACCACAAATGCAGCCATCCACACAACTTGCAATGGAACATCATTCCTCTTGCAAATAGGTATTAAGTAGTTTTTATTATACATAATCCCAAATCTCTTCTCAAATTACTAAAGTTAATGATTTTAATATTACAATGTATTGAAGTATTTGATCTGGGAAATACTTTACAGCAAGTAAAATTTGGTGTGGAATAATTTGAATATCTCTACATAAATCTTTTTTATTTGCTGTACACGTCTTTTAAAACATGAATTTATGAGATAGAAGCTCTGAATTAATATGTGAAAATTGGCATGTTTATCTCTATTGACTTCATTCTACTCAAACTCTGCTAATTTCATATAATCATAGCTTTCTGTAGTCTCAGGTGACCTCAGAGGTCAATTTGTGATTTCTATCCCCTCACTACTGATCAGCACACTAAGGCTCAGAGAAGTTAAATGACTTTTCACAATTCTCACAGCTTCTTAGCAACAGAACTGGTACTAAAACTCGGGTTACATTTAATTGTATGTGCTAAGGTAACATTTTTTTTAATTAGATATCCTTTGTCAAATCATATGCTTTTTTTTTGGTCTTTTTAAAGAGCCCAAAAGGCTTGAGATAACTAATAATGCTCTATTTATTTCTTCCATATAAATTACAGCATTTAGATGTTATTTGAAAGGGTAATAATTCATACTTTAATTTTTTCACATATCTTATTATAATTTTAATAATTGCACCTACTACTCTAATACTAATAGTGCTATATGAAAGTGCTTTCTCCCTTATTTTACTTGCATATCTTTTTGGAAGAACTGTTAAAATGGTCTTTAATTAAAAGCCTCGTTATAATCGTATTCTACAATATAAACTTGGCTACCTATCAATAAAAGCCTATTCTTGGGCTGCTGATTTAACAGAACCAATGTGAGTTTATATTGTCTAGTCTAAAAAGCTCTAGTGAAAAAAGTAAAACGTGATATTTTAATGTTTTTTAGCACGTGGTGGTTTATGAGAATTTGGTCTTAAACTGCTCTTAAATCCTGGTTCTTCCCCTTAATGACCATGGGGCTTATGGGAAGTTTCGCTTTCTCTTTATAGTCATTTTTTCTTACTTGTAAAATGGGATGATAGCAGGTCCAATCTCAGATTATGTTTGTGAGTATTAAATCATTTGGTATAGGCAATGATTTCAGTAAATTTCCTGGCATATGATAAGTACTCAGCAAATGCAATTTTTCAAAATTTATCATTAGCTATGACAATTTAAAATATTACTTTCTGCTAATAATTACAGAAAACCATAATAATGGAGAGCT
>RJWJ010045823.1:0-11600 GCA_004363605.1 Indri indri | reverse complement strand
TAGTGAATATAATTCTGTGTAATTATTCAACATTTCTTGCCTGGTCAGATGCGTGCGCCTAGCCCTGGTACACGATATGGCAGAATGCATCGTTGGGGACATAGCGCCAGCAGATAACATCCCCAAAGAAGAAAAACATAGGCGAGAAGAGGTCAGTGTTGACTATTGACTCTGCAAAGGACCACCAGAAAAACCTGTTGCTGAAGCCATGCTAAGTTTGTTAGACCTATTGCAGTAAGGGAGAATACCACCTTGGCAGTCTTAGGAGTGTCTCAGGAAAGGGAAAGTCAGGGGAGGATGCTTTTATAGAGTTTTGGGGCCTGGGCTGAAGAATGTTAAGATGAATCTGACAAGGTAGACAACTGGCTGGGATTGCACAGTTTAGGACATAATAGTTTTGGATTGGTGGGAATAATGAGGGAAGGTATTAAAGAATCTCAAAGAGTAAGCTGTTAGTGCTTACTCTGTTTTAGGTGGTTTACAATTTCATCTTCCAGAAGGAGAGATTTCCTGGAGTAAGTAGCAAATAGTTTTTGCTTGTTCTCTGCCTTGTTTAACACAAGAATAGCAGTGTATGCCTCTCCCAGCTTTATTTAACATATGGACAGAAAATAATGTTGATTGGTTTCAGTTCTCATTAGTGTGTGGATATAGGTAGCATGGCTTTCATTAGAACAACGGAAATAGCTAGAATTTAAGCGAATTTGTGGAAATTCTCCATGCTAGTTAAGCTCTTTGGAGAGAAGTTCTATAAATCATAAGTATAATAATTACTATAATTCTTATTTAGTAAATTTATTTAAGTCCTTGAACTTAGTGGTTGAACATAAACCAAAATAAAGAAAAAATATTTGTATTCATAAGAAATGAATCATATAAATAAGATATTACATCATTGGGCTATAAACCCAGAGCCTAGGGCAAAGAGGATGACATGTTTGAAGCACAGGCTGGAAAATGTGGGAATTCTTTTTTTTCCTTTGATAGTGAATGGCTGGTTCCCAGTTCAAAGATTCTTGCAAGCTGCTTTTATTGTAGGCCTGAGAGATTGGTCCTAAATTGCTTTATTGAGATGGTTTAACAAGGCTGATGGGCTGAGAGATAGGGGAGCCTAGAGCTCAGTAGCCAGTAGCATTTGTGCGCCTTCAGATGCAAGAAGAGCCGCAAGGAATGCGAGTCCCAGTGTAGGTGTTCTAACCCACCCAAAAATGTGGGTGCAAGGGGAATAGTCTAAGAAATATATTCTTGCTACCAAAATATAGGTCCAAAATATAGGCTGACCATCATGACAGAAGGGGAGGAAGCCAAGGAAATGTTTCTCTGTCTGAATCTGTACTGCCACGAATAAAGAATTCTTAAGTTGATTAGCGGAGTTAATACAAAAAGATACCGGGTTAGCTCAAGATTCTGAATTGCAGAAAGGAATTGGCACCTGAACCAGAGGATGGCGAGTAATGAAGTACAACACAGAGGAAAATGAGGGGGAAAAAACTCCTCAATTGTGCAACTCATTGCAAGATGTATGAGAGTTTTATTCAATGGAAAATCTGGACGTTGTGGAAGAGAAATCATATATTGAAGTACCAGAGGGTCATCAAAGACCTTAAAGTGAGGAGAAGGTGTGGAGAAATGGGACACAGAGGAAGAAGAAAAGACAGACTGTTCCTCTGGAAGCACACAGTGAATTTGAGGTTCACTCCACAGAGAAGCAAGTCAGAATCTTCTGGAGAAGCACCAGAGTCAGTGTGAGAGATCTCCACCCACTGGAGGTGAAGAAAACCCATTAGTGTCCTTACAAGAGCTGAGTCTTGGCTAGTGATGCCCCATGGAGGGGTACAAAAGGGGCCTGAACAACCAGAGAGGGTGCTGCTGTCTTCCTGGATGCTGTATCCTGGCTATGATGAAAAACCTTTCCAGCCTCATTAAACCTTCTGGCTGCTGCCCACTCCTGCTAATTCATGGGGAAATAAATGCCATAAGCAGAAGGGACCAGGGAAGCATCTTAAAGAATCACAAGTTCTTGGACAAGAAACCAAAGGCTTTTGGAGAGCACTGATATGCCATTGCCTCTTCCTGCTGCTGGTCAGGATTTGGGAACAGAGAGGAAAATTTGGGAGCTGAACAATTCTTTATGCAGATGGTGTTTATGAACAAGATTTGGGTGTCTGAACCATGCATTAAGATGATTAAATAGGGATTTCTTGGCTCTAGGTGGAACTTGCATAATGAGAACCAGGAGCACCATTTGCCCCAGGCCAGCTAACTGGATCAGCAAGGCTTTAGATTGAAGTAGAAAGAGGAAGAATATAGTCACCTCTCCATATCTGCAGGGGATTAGTTCCAGGACCACCAGGGATACCAAATTATATAAAATGTTATAGTATTTGCATATAACCTATACACATCCTCCCATATAAGTTGTCTCTGGATCATTTATAATACCTAATATTATGCAACGTAAATGGTATGTAAATAGTTGTTATTGTTTTTTAAATTTGTGCTTATTTTTTATTGTATTGTTTTTTATTTTTATTTTTTTCAAATATTTTCAATTCACATGATTAGTTGAATCTGCAGATTTGGAACCTACTTTATCAGAGGACCAACTATACTTGATAAACCTGGAAGGCTGACTGTTTTGGAGGAGAGTAGGTATTAAGATGAAAGAGAATGAGGGCATAGAAGAAAAAATTTAGGAAGGGGGCCAAAAGCAATAATTATAGTGTGGCCCCCTTCTTAAGCTTGATAGCATAAATTTTATATTATAACCCCAGTTGATAAATGATGCCTAATAAGAATCATCGAGATCTAGTGTGATGGAACTTGAAGCTGGAATGCAGCGGTGGCAAGTTACATTCATTTGCAAAGGGAAGACCTTAATATACCGAAGACAGAGTCACTGTATGAATGTATCTGCAAGGGTTAAAGTTCCAAAAAAAACTGGGAGGTTAAAAGGAGAGTGGAACTTTATCGTGGGAATGAACATGACAAGATGGAGAAAACGAAAAATATAATAAACATTTATAGAGTGCTTATTATGTGCCAGTAATAAGCACTTTATATATATATTAACTACCTAATCTTCACAATCCTTTTAGGTAGGTACCATTATTTAACCCCATTTTATAGATGAGAAACCTGAAGGGCAAAGAGGTTAAGTAACTTGCTCAGCATTCCACAGGTAGTAAATGGTGAGCCAGGTTTGAAACCCAATCTGGACCTAGAGTCTCCTGTTGACTGCTAGACTACTATACCGTTCAGCCTCAACCATGTGTGAACGATGAGTAACGCTTTCCAGATACTTGTCACAAAACCGACGCAAGATATTTGCTGAAAGTTTCATTCAGCTCAGAACTTTAGGCAAATTTTTGATACCTTTTGCTAAAAGAGGAAGAGTCTAGGGAAGCTGTCACTCTAAATCTATGTCTGAACAAATGAAGCTCCATATAGAAGTGGGAGTGGCAGGGCTCATGACCAGGAAGGGAATGATTGGCATATTCAGACGTGTACCCTGGACTTTAGCTAAGTCAGTTTTAGAGGGTTTATTTAAAAAGGTGGGCTTGATTCTGTGGCGTTATACTGCCAAACAAGGAATATTGTCTAAGAGGTCTCAAAAATACAATTCTGATTGGTGTATTTTTGTTTGTTTGTTTGTTTTGTTTTTTTTTAAGAGATGGGGTCTTACCCTGTCACCCAGGCTGGAGTTACAGTGGTACTATCATAGCTCACTGTAACGTTGAACTCTGGGCTCGAGCAGTCTTCCTGCCCTGACCTCCTAAAGTCTTGGGATTACAGGTGTGAGCCACTGCACTCGGTCATGATTGTATACTAACAAATATCAACCAGCTTAGATCCAGAAAATCATTGCATAGTTTCAAGAAGAGAGCAACAGCATGTTTGTTTGCTGTTTTGTTTTTTAAAGAACATGATTATTTTAGATAATTAGAAGCTTTATTAATAGGTCAGTGATTGGATTTGATCACCAAAAAGCCAGTTCAGTCTTAAGCTGCATTTAAAGAAATACAGTATCTAGCATGAAGGAGGCAATGATTCCATTCTGTTCCACCTTGGTCAGGTCATACCTAAACCACTATATTCAGTTCTGAGTGCATCACTTGAAAGGAATAAAATAGTCTCTTGTCAAAGCAGGACTTTTATGTTTGTATTCTAAAAGATGAGGTTTTGATATACCTGTTCCTACATGTTCTCAGTTCATTCTTTTCAAACAAAAGGAATAGGCAAACTTATGCTTCTGGAATAATATAGAGAAAAACAATCTATTTATAAAGACACCTTTAATTTGTGAAAAGACAAAGTATTTTCACAAGTATTTTTGCTGAAATTTATGAAAAAGAAACAAGGGAGAATGCAGGTACAAAATGCACTAAATTTTGTACTACTAAGGGTGATATGATGCTGTATCTTTATTATTGAACAAGCCATTCAAAATAGTGATGCTACTTATAAGAGCAGATTGTTGATACTGGCAAATATGGTTTGCGCTGGAAGTGGTGTATTCTGTAACATTTTTCCCCTCCCATTAATAAATAAATATACACATAGATATCCATCTTTATTTTCATTGCTTTCTCCAACTCACTATTTTATATAAAACCTTTATATTGCTTCAAATGGTATTATAACCATATTCTTCCCCAGGAGCTGACCTCCTGTGGTTAGAAAAACTGAGGCAGATTAAAAGGAATAGAATGAGGATGGTGAAGGAATTTGAAGCCATTCGAGAGTAAGTTGTTCTCTGGCTGGGCATGGTGGCTCATGCCTATAATTTCAGCGCTTTGGGAGGCCAAGGTGGGAGGATTGTTTGAGGCCAGGAGTTTGAGACCAGCCTAGGCAACATAATGAGACCCCTGTCTCTATGAAAAAGTTTTTAAAAAGAAGAGTAAGTTGCCCCCAAAACATACTTTAAAAGGATACTCGAGCAACTCAGAAATGAAGGAAGAGACGGGAATAAGGATAGCTCCTGGGACCTCTGAAACTAGAAGTACAGAACACTCTCTGCTCTCCTAGTCTTTCATCTCTGCTTTTCTTTGGATTTTGGTTAACCCTTAGGTTCCTCCTCGTGGTTGGGGATATGGCTTCTTTCTCCTAGCCTCTGCTGGACAAATCATGCAGACCGCCCCTGAGTGGCCTGGTTTGAATTATTAGGCTGTCTCTTGGATCAGTCACTGTGGCCACAGATAGTCTGGCCCAGCAGGGTCACTGTCCACCTGTTTGACCTTGTGTTTGTAGGTGAGGCAGGAAAACAGGAGGGATGGAGTTAGGCATAGTGGAAGAACTACAGGGAGAACTTCAGGGAGAACTTTCAGCTTGAAATAAGAAAGTACTTACTGTCAATGCTGCCTAAAGCCCAGGTGGGCAGCCTCTGGACATGTTTGTGGAGAGAGGACAGAAGTGTTCTGTGAGGCTATTCAAGGGTTCAGATGCTACACGGATGGTTGGACTAATTGCCCTTTAATATCCCTTTTCAGCCTATGAGTATATGAGCCTACAAAATTCTGTTATGTAACTTCCTTTATGTTAATGACAATAATTGCCCATTTGTGTAGTACTTTAAATTTTACAATCAAAATATACTAGAAATAAAAAATGAATATAATACTATACAAAAAATTTCTTTGAGCTTTGTAATTCACTGTTACTTTCCCATTCTACTCTTAGGTTTGGTTTTTTTCTTGTTTTTAATTTAATTTTATTATTTTTTTACATTTTTCTATTTTAATAGATTTAATGGGTACAAGTTGAATTCTGTTATATGTATATATTGTAAAATGGTGGGGTCTGGGCTTTTGGTGTTGGTTTGTTTTGAGCTCTGGTACTGCTGGACGTGGTGTTGCCTGCCTGTAATTCCAGCTATTCAGGAGGCTGGGGTGGGAGGATCGCTTTAAGCCCAAGAGTTCGGAACCAGCCTGGGCAACACAATGAGATCCCATCTCTATTTTAAAAAAAAAAAAGAACTCTGGTGTGCTTATGATTGACATTTATGTGGGTATGTAAGTCCACAAGATGTAAATATCCACAAGACGTAAAATCTGTGAGCTCACTTCTGATATTTATTTAATTATTTCACACCCTTCTTGTTCTTTTTTGTATCTGGTGTGCTGCAGGCCACAAAATAAATGCTAAGTGAAGCCTATGTGAATAGATACACTTATTTATTTAATGTATTAATACACAACTGCCTTCCTTGCAACCTGTAAATATTGTCCAATAGAGGCCAATTTATTCTGCTGCCCCTTTGGGAGTTTTTTGTAAGAATCTGAGCCCATTATTTGGCTTTCATAGACCGGTTGTTAACTTAGATAAATGTGAACATAATTAAAATAATGGCTTGATATTTCAGGAAGCTATGAAGCAGATAACCCAGCTCCTACCAGAGGACCTCAGAAAGGAGTTCTGTGAACTTTGGGAAGTAAGTGTATGTGATGAGTTACTTTTTAAAAATTACAACTGAATTTATATGGCTCATTGATGTTTTAGTTGACTTAGATTATCTTAACAAGCTGTCTCTAACTTATTACTGTCTGGTTTGTGTCTGTGTTTCACCTCCCAGCTGCTAAAGAAATTTCTCATGGCTGATAGAAATTTTTTTCCCTCCAAAATCCTTATTTCCTTCGCCACTGCAGTGCCTGGTAGGATCTTGATTCACAGCTCCTGGATTTCCTGCTGCTTTGCCCACACGTACTCACCCATTTCTGGTCCATGAAAAGAATACAGACTTTGGGGTAGTTCACAACTAGGATTGATTCCCGCCCCACCACTTCATGGCTCTGTGACCTCTGGCTGAATCTGTTGCCTATCTGTAAACCCTGGAGGGTTGTCAGGTGTGGGTGAGGTCAGGATGAAGTGCTGTCCTGAGGCCTGGCCCAGAACAGGGCCTCCCCTAGTGCCAGCTCCCTTCCTGTGCTAATTAATGACAGTGGAGGGAGGTCAGGCTGGAAGGAAAGGGTAGGTTCAGCTGTTTGCTCCCACTGCTCTCCTTGCTCATTGTTGTTCATTTGTTCCTCACTTCCAGCCAGTCCACGCTGGCCCTTCCCTGCTTGAATGCCTAGACCCCTCCTATTCCTGGTAGTCCTGCTTCCCTCTCTCACTTGCCACATTTTCTCCAAAGCCCAGATTCACTCCTGTCTTCAGAACATGATGTTCCACCTTCTCTTTGCACATACTCAGGCCCAGCCCTGCCTTGCCTCTCCCCAGCCCCAAAGCCAGCGGGGTTCCCTTTCCTACTGCCTCATGTGCTGGGTCAGGTACTCCCTTGTCTTGGTAGCGAGATGGGAAGTGCCTGGGGTTGAAACCCTGCACCGATCTTTCTTCTGGGAATGCCACGTCATGCAGCATCTACCTTTGTAGTGCAGTCATTTCTGTGGTCTGGCTCAATTATGGGATGAAATAGCCTTTTAAGGCGGCGGGGTGTGGTGCAGAGACCAGGGCCTTACAGTCACAGAGACCTGGCTGAATCCCGACTTCTGTCTACCCCCCTGGGGATGAGTTACTCAGCTCTAGTTAACCTCATTTTCTCCTCTAGACAGTGACAGTCAGACAGGCCACACACCTTTATCCATAATTAGGAAATTCAAAAAGCTCAGAGAGCCAGTTTTTAAAAAACTTAACCTGACCAAAACTCATTTGGCAGCAAATTGTTACCTGAGCTAACAAGAGGCTATGTAGAGTCCTTATTCATCCCTTTCGGTGTGAAAATTAATATGCTTTGATGGAGCAATATTCATCTGCTTGGTAATTGAGAGCTGCCCCAGACCTCACTAGCGGTATTCTGTAATATATACTTTATGTACCATATGATTTTTCTAAAATAAGAAAATGCTGAAATCTGAAACAGTTCTGGCTCCAGGGTTGAAGATGAGAGATTGTGGGCCTTTAATACCTACCTTGCTGGATAATTATGAAAATTAAATCTGGCAAAGCGTGTGTGGTATCTAACCTGGAGTCTGGAGCAGGTACTGTCTGTTGTAGCAGACTGTATAGGTATAGCTGCTACCTCTGTTATAGGTATAGCAGAGTTTCTTTAGGAAAAAGTATCTCTCATCTCAAAGTACGTACTTTCAAGTGAACTTTTGGAACGCTCTTTGTAAGCTGGAGAATAACAGAGTGGAGTTAGGTCACATCTCATACATAAAAAGAAAAAACCTGGCACCTGGATGTATGAAACTAATCTCGTATATTGTCTCTTAAGAGAGAAATGGCCCCATAATTTGAAAACCTTTTACAAGAATTTTACCCTTGTGCTTCCTAATCATTGTAAACACAGTGGCAGCATCTGTTACATTATTGTCTTAGTCGTCAGCAACTGGCTAAAAATTTTACTACAAAAATTACCTGAATTAAGACAATGTCTTCCAAAGAGAGCACTATGACAGTTATTTGGAAAGGCTTTAGATTTAAATAAATATAAAACACAGAGAATTAAAACACTTCCAAACAGGTAACAGTTTTACTATCTTGTAAATGTCATTGGTTGAATTAATGAGGCTTATTAAAGAAGATTTCTCCAAAAACACTAGGGAAGGAGCTTTCCTTGCCTCTTTTCTGGCTGTTGGTGGTTGCAGTCCTTGGCATTCCTTGGGTCACACTCCCGTTTCTTCCTCCTAGTAACATGTTGTATGTCCCATGTCACTATCTGTGTATCTGTGCCCAAATTTCCCTCTACTAGATTAGGGCCCACCCTAATCCAGTATGGCCACATTCTAACTGGAGTACTTCTACAGAGATCCTATTTCCAAATAAGGTCACCTTCACAGATCACATTTAAGATTCTCGGTGGACATTAATTTTTTCCTTTTTTTTTTTTTTTGCAAAGCTAGTCAAGCATGGTTGTGGGGGGAGAAGACATGAATTTTTTGACATAGTATTCAACAAGGTATTCAGCACAGTACAGGGATCCATAATAATTTTTGCATTTTATAATTCATGTGCAGTATTAGTACATGGGCTTCAATGTCAGACTTCCAGGGTTCAAGTGCTGCTGCCCTGTTTACTAGTTGTGTGATCTCGGGCATCTTACTTAATCTCTCTGTGACTCAATTTCCTTATCTGTAAAATGGCAATAATTATAATATATTATAGAGTTGTAGCAATTAAAGTAATTAATATATATAAAGCACTTAGCATACTGCCTGGCACATAGTGAGCTCTATTTTTCTCTGTCTCCAGTATGTATATCCTGATTTTGGTTTAAGAAAATATTGTCATTCTGTACCAATGGAACTTAGAATAGTACTAGTTACATAGAGAATGCCAGTTGATTGATTTTTGAAATGTTAATTACCACAGCTATACCTATCAGCCCCAAGGGTCACCATCTATTTAAAGTAATTAAACATCCTTGAGTATAATTTATCTTTCACCATAGAAGTGTGAAATCAAATTTCAGCAAGCCAAGAGAAAACATTTTCATTTTTTTTTTTCTGAGAGTATCACAGAAAGGTATCTACCTCACCACCTGCATTTTGTTTTAAAGAATTATCTTTTTGAGCCCCAAGGCATAAGGGGAGCCCCCCAAACCCAGTTCCATGCTAAATACCCAGCACATCCTCCTGCCCTCGGATTGTTTTCTCTCTTAGGAGAGTGGAAAATGCAAACAGGGCCAACCTTTCGCCAAGGAAGCGGGTGGAAACTTTGATCTTCCTCTTTTCCTCCCTTTCTCTTCCTTTTCTAGTCTTCCATATTCAGAACCTAGAATTTGAATCTCCTTCCTACTCAGACTCCTTGTCCTTCTGTTGCTCTACAAAACCCCAATCTGAGTCATTTGGTCATTTGTCTTTTCCAGGCATACATGAAGGTTGCAGAGCACTGATGCAGGGACCTTCTCTACCACAGGGACAGTAGCCATGGCTCGTCACAGCCTCCAGGCTCTGCAGAGCCTCATGGCTGCCAGCACTGCTTCAGTGGGTTGGGTGCTGTGGCTCACGCCTGTAATCCTAGCAATCTGGGAGGCTGAGGTGGGAGGATTGCTTGAGGTCAGGAGTTTGAGACCAGCCTGAGCAAGAGTGAGACCACGTCTCTACTAAAAATAGAAAAATTAGCCGGGTGTCATGGCGTGTGCCTGTAGTCCCAGCTACTTGGGAGGCTGAGGCAGGAGAATTGCTTGAGCCCAGGAGTTTGAGGTTGCTGTGAGTTATGATGACGCCACTGCACTCTAGCCAGGGTGACAGAGTGAGACCCTGTCTCCAAAAAATAAAAAAATGTTTGTTTAGTGTTGTAAGCAGACTTAAGCTTTGGCTCAAGCCTCAGGCAGGTAGCCAAAGTCACCTCCTGTACTATCTCATAGGGCTTATGGCTGAAGGTGATTTATTTCTACTCACATTTTGGGGTTTATGGAAATGTCATGTCCCTTAGTTTTGTTGTAAATTTTATCCATGAAATTTTGGTTTTGCTGTTTCTTCACTCGCTCAGTTTTTTGTCTGTCTTTTGCTCCCTATTTGACCATCTGCCTAGTTACTGAAGCCAGAAACTAGGAGGTCATTTTCAGCTTTCCTTCTCATTCACATTCATATTTTAATTCGCTTCCTCATCCTCCCAGTTACCCTCCAGCCCTGTCTTCAGACAGATTCTTATAGCTTCTCTGCTGTTGCTGCAAAGTCTTGAAACCTGATTTCTCTGCTTCCAGTCTAGCTATATGCACACTGCAGTTAGAGTCCTCTTCCTGAAGTGCAAATCCGAACATGACTCTTCCCACTCGAAACCCTTCAGTGATGCCGGTAGCTGCAGGATACGCTGAGACACCTTAGCGTAAACCATATGGCCTTTCACGAGCCGGCTCTTGCCTCGTCTCCAGCCTCTTCTGTCTCCTCTTCCTCCCTCCAGTTCTCAGTCCTGTCGTGAAGAACTGCTTGCAGTAATTTCTCCAAATGCCATGAGTCCTTCTCACACCTAGAGTTTTGTCTTTTATATTCTTTTTTCTACTCTGCCTTTTTATTGGAAAATAAAGTTGGAGAATGCCTTTACTGTTATTTTTTGAGAGAAAAATTCAATAATTTATATTTCTTTTGAAAGAAATCTGTAAGTTCACCAGAATTTGTTATAAAATGGTATTGTATTTTTTAATGGTCTTAAAATCTTTTCTCAACTTTCAACAGAAAAAAAATCCTAAACTGCTATGCTTGGAGTATTCCATTTCCTTTTGTTAAAATCATGAACTTGAATTTATTAAATTTAAATATATAACTATGAATGTGAATAAACATTTAAATAAAATGTAATTATTTTTAAGTGCCTTTGAGATAAAGGAAAATGTATTTTGTTTCCTATTTAAATGATTTCCCTGTACAAGTTTCAGCTCTATCAAATCCAAATGGCTGCGTTTATAAGAATAAAGCATCTAATAAAAACCGAGGAACCTTGCAGTGATTCATATCACATCACCCTGCCAAGAAAGCATGACAAGTTTATTATCTGAACACATCTGGGATGGAATTACAAACAAGAACATGGCAGGAAACCAGTTGGGAGCACTTTGGTCTTAATGGAAGAATAAGTCTGTATAGTATTAATTGAGACTTGTGGTTGTGTGACATGTGTCATGCTCTAAGAAGCAGCCCTCCTGGAGTTTCTTGTTTTGGGTCTGC
>RJWJ010045822.1:0-11589 GCA_004363605.1 Indri indri | reverse complement strand
TTGAGTTCTCAATTCTTCCCTAAATCCTTTTTTGATTGTTTGCTGTAGTTCACATGCAAATAAATCAATAAGTACAAAAAAGAGAGATATGTCATTCTTAGTATTTGCTCCTTTTCAGGGATAAATGGATTTTCTATGCTTATATTTAACAAATGTTTCACTAGGTCCCACAAAATTATTTATTTTTTGAAGTTCAAAACAATAGCATTTTTTTTTCTTCATGACATTCAGCTTTTCAGTACACTTTTAAAAATAATTTTTCATTTTTTCATTCATTCATAATTCAATCCCTTCAACCAGCAATGCATTTACTCAAAAACTTTGAATATGTACTATATGTTATATTGTGGTATAAAATGGTGAACAAATGTTCTTGTTTAGAAATAAATAGAGTGAAATCCAGAAGATAGATTGACTTGGCCAATATCACATAAAAGTAGAGATCAGTATACATTTATCCTGATTATTATTCTACTATGAATGACATAAGTTATTACAGTATGTTAACTTTCAATCTATTTTTTGTTTTATTTTATATATATTTATATATTTCTTTTTTAGCTATTATTTAGTTAGTTTAACGGTCCTGCAGACTGTTCATTTTCGTTAATATGTTGACCACACTTGAGCAGCTGTTAAATGAGGGATTGATATATTATTTGTCAACCATTAAGTGTCCTAAAAAACAAACAAACATCAACAAGGTGAATTAGGAGGCAGTATATATAACTTAAGACACTCATATAAATGCATTAGATGGATTTGAAATGACAAATATTTTCAGATATACTTGATCTTTAGCAAACACTAATTATGACTGGTGATTTGCACAATTCCTCTTTTAATTATTTTATTTGCAAGGTCAAAGCTTGTTGATTCATGAAACAGTAAATTTGCCAAATGTATTCAGAGAATGAAAAATAGCTTTAGTAGACCAGCACTCATAAGCTTTACAAGACATTTTAATGTTATAGAGAATTTAGTGTCTGTTGATAGTAATTAGAAAACAAAATCCACCTTGTAGTTCTTCACTAATAAACGGAGATTAAAAACTTACACACTATTATTTCCATGTTTAAAACATAGTTCTGAAATTAGAAATGTTTTCTTGTGTCATCTTTGAACTTATAAAAAAGAAAAAATTATCAAGAAAGGCATGTTTATGATATGTTTATAATTTTGAAAAATAAGTTTTAATATTTCTAATTAAACATAGAAAACTCAATGTTTACATTGACTACATGACTGTCTCTGTTTCTATATCCTTGCTAAAAATTTCTAAAAATGCTCATCCATGGACACTATGAGTCATTTATTACCATGACTTGGAGATCAGAAAATGTGATAATAGCTAAGAGAGGTCAAATAATTTTGGAAGCTGGAATGTAGGTGAATGAAGATAGCTAATTATCATAGCAGAAGTAGATGAAAACCATGCCTGTGTTGGCATAAAACAATATTAAACAGTTTTTGACCTAGAACCCAGAATGTGCTGAAAAACGAAAGGAACAATGTGGCTCTAAAAGCAGGGGTCTGATATAACACTGAAAATAGAAATATTGGTAAAAAATCTGTACAATAAAAAGAAATCACAGATCCTATTTACCACACTGTACTTTCATAGAATAGTCATTTACAGTAGATAGATAGATAATGCCTCCATCCAAAAAATAAAAATAAAATAAAAAATAGAAAAAGATAAGTCCACATCCTAATCATTGGAACCTGTGAATACTATTTTATTTGGAAAAGGACTCTTTGTAACCCTCGCTTGGGTGAGGCAAAGACATAAAATGCAACCAAAATGTTTATACCCTCATAATACCCTGGCATAAAAATAAAAATAAAAAGAAAAAGAATTTTGAGATGAGGAACTCATTCTGTATTACCAGACTGGACTTTAAATCCAATGACAAATGTTCTTGAAAGAGAACATTCTCTTTCAAGAAAGGAGAGAAGATTTAATAGAGAAGAAGACACAGAAGAATATAATAAGAAAGTGAAGGCAGAAATTGGAGTGACACAGTCAACATCTAAGGAATGATAACAGCCACCAGAACTGAAAGAAGGAAGCAATAGATTCTCTCTTAGAGACTCTGCAAAAAATACAACCCTGCAGTCACTTTGACTTCAGACATCTGGACTCTGAGCTGTGAAAGAAATGAATTGATTTTTAAGTCATCAGGTTTGGGTAATTTGTTACAACAACCACAGGAAACGAATACACCAAGCCTCATCCTGTAAAAGAATGGAAGTTTATTCTCCCTGCAAAGGATGATTCAGAGAGAATCTTGGAACCTGAAGCACTGATGACAGCAAGGGAATATGCAAAAACAAGAATATTAAATGAAAATATAATCATATTAAAGAGTGAGGCATTGCCCATGCATGCTAGATTTCTGATAAAGAGGGAAGCCTCATTAACTCCACTACGCAGAAAGTTGGACAATTTCTTTCTGAGAAACATCTAGCCCAAAAGACCATATTATATGTTAATGACACTTAATTTTCCTCAAATAAAAATAACTGGCCCTAATTTTAGCAATTGATGGTGATGCCCCACCAATCATAATTCCTTCCACCAAACACAAATTTTTCTATCATATCCATAGAAACACATCTTAAGTGTACAGGAAGCCACTGAGATCCAACATACATTTGAGGAAAAGCTCTAAAATAAAACGAAGAGTAAAGCAGACCAAAAAAAGTAGCAGAAACATCTAAAGTATTGCATAAGAAAATGAAAAAATTAAAAAACATATTTATAAAGAGGATATTGCTTCATTGACATAAAAATACTGTATATAATGTGAAGCTTTTGTAGCAAAAAGTATCTTTTCGAAATTAAAAATAACTTAGAAGAAATAAAACAAGCATTAGAATTTTTGGATATAGAGCCAAAAAAATCTCTTTTGAAATTCACACACACACACAAAAAAAAAAAAAGAATGCAGGAACTAGAGAAGATATGAGAATATTAAGCCAAGAAATCTAACAAATTGATAAAAGAAGTGTCAAAAATTGAGAACAGAAAAAATTAATGAGATCAGATTATCTACAACACAATAAAACATCCAGATATTAAAGGTCAGACTGAAAAAGGTTATTGAGCAACCAACACAAAAAATTTTAAAAATTTCATACCAAACCATATCATTGTGAAATTTGAAATGCCAGAAATAAAATAGTCTAAAAGCATTCGGAGAGAACAGAGAGGGATGAATGAGGGAAGACGAGAGGAGGGAGGAGGGGTGTAGAGGGGAGAGAGGGAGGAGAGAAAGAGGGAAATGATTAAGAATTAGAGCTTAAATGACTTTATAATACCAGCATTCACATTATAAAGAACCAAGGAATTTAAAATTCAGAAGGCAATTGTTTTCTACAGGAGAATTTTATACTAATCCTGTAATCAAACAATTGTGAATGTAAATACATTTCTAAGATACGCACATATAGTCAAAATGCTCAGAGAGTGATCAAAAGATATCCTACAAAATGGTAGTGAAGCAAGAAAGAAGAAGCCAGGACCTAGGACTTCCAGCACTGACAGGAGGGGCCTGAGGCCCCAAGAGGTTAGTGAAGAACAGTCCATGGATGTATTATTTGCAGCAAGCCCATAGGCCTAGAGCACACATAGTTCATATTGGAATAAAAAGTTAAACTCAAAATTATTGTCAGGAGATGCAGCCTTAGGATAAGATATTTGACGATCATTTAGTGATAAATAATAAAATCAAGCACATAAAATTAAGTGAATATTAACAAAAGAATAAAACAAAATCTTATAAAATAAAAATTAGAATTGTACACATTTATTCTATGAATAATATCTAAACATCTATAAAAGAGGCATACTCTGAAAACTGAAATAAAATTTGTGTTATAAACAAACAGGTAAGATCTGTTTGGAAAAAAAATTCATCCATATCAGCTATAGTATCAAGATTTAAAATGGAAATATCAACATTTGGCAACATAAACGCATTATTTTCAAATCTAGAGTTAAATACCAACTACCATGAGAAATTGCTGAAGAGTGGAAATAGTTGATTACGAGATGAGTACACTTAAATTAGATATTTAGATAAGATCTTAATTTTGTAATAGTCAAAGCATTATTTTAAAGACATTTTCTAACATTAGACACTTTAATTTCTCATTATCAATTACTTCTCTCTCAAACATAACAAATGAAGAAAAAGTATATGAGGAGAGGGAAAACAGTGTACTGACAGAAACTCTCAATAGTCTCCCTTTATTCCTTTCCACATTATCTTTTAGGAGATATTTTTCCATCATTTTACAAATGCAAGAGTAGAGAATCACTGAATCATTCTACTTCAGGAAGCAGTGGAAGTGTAGGTAGTATCAGGAGCTACAGGAATCTAAGTCGAGACCTTAATAGCCACTTCTGGAACAAAATAGAAAATGCGCTACTTTTCAAAGATATGCTACATATATATGGCTACTTCCAAACAATTTTCCCAAGGCAGGACTTTAAGTATTAAAGAATCAAATGCTTGATTTGCTACCTCCTTCTGTTCCCTGTTTCTGTTACTAGAGAATGGAAGCACAAGGAAGGGATTCATAAAGAATTGTTCAGCCTGTAAAAAAGAAGAAAATAAAATTAAAATAAATGTGAACACTGCCCACACTCATTCTATCCATTCAACTTCAAATTTATTACTCAGTCAAGCTCTCTAACTATAATAACACAATTTTTAATATAATAAAAATATAGAGGAACATTCCTCCTAGAAGTCTAACTAGATTGAACAGTTCATCTATGTTTCCTCAAAATATGAGGATCACATTCAGTGTAAAATCAAGAAACTTCACAACACAAATGTACACAAATAGATATATGTATACACACATATACATGTGTATACAAATCCTGTTTAAAGAAAAACCTATGAATTTCAACCTACCTATAGGTAGGTTTAAAATCAAACCTACCTATCATAAGTATGCAACTAATATAATCAAATTATTCTGGAATACTTAAGAGATTTCCAATCAGTCTGCAATTGTGTAATAACAGCATGATATCTTCATTAGAAATAGAATGACACAGGAAGTAACCAAAGGAAAAATATTTCTACTATATAACAGACACAGTATTAGTTTCTGTATTTTTTAACATTAGACAAATATAAAATATTTTCCATACGTATTGTAAAATTTTATTCTAGCTCTATTTTAGGCTAACCAAAGACATTTTACTTGTAGACACAATGGTCTAGCTAGATTCACAGTACATATCTACCCATGATCCTTGTTTATAAAAGCATGAATTATTTGGAGAGTCATTTCAAATACTCATACCACAATTGTTGCATGATTTATTCTTTGCATTGTTATTAGAAAATTCAGGATTATTGATATTTCTTCATCATGATTTCTTTATCTATATTATTTTCATAACTTTAAAAGACACTTGAAGGAACAAAATCTAGTTAGAAATCCAGTATGATTTACTTATTTTTGTTGCTGCTGTGATTGCCCTTGGGGTCTTCTTCATAAATTCTTTGTCTAGGCTGATATCTATAAGAGTTTTTCCAACATTTTTCTCTAGAATACTTGTGGTTTCATGTCTTACGTTTAAGTCGGTTATCCATGTTGAATTAATTTTTGTGAGTAGTGAGAGATATGGATCCTGTTTCAACCTTCTACATGTGGCTATCCAGTTTTCCCAGCACCATTCCTTGAATAGGGATTTTTTTTTTTCCCCCAGTGTATATTGCTGTCTACTTTGTCAAAGATCAGATAGCAATATGTAGATGGTTTTACATCTGGGTTCTCAGTTCTGTTCCTTTGGTCTATGTCTCTGTTTTTGTGCCAGTACCATGCTATTTTAGTTGTTATAGCCTTATAGTGTAGCTTAAAGTCTGGCCTCCAGATTTGCGCTTTTTGCTTAAGGTTTCTTTGGCTAATTGGTCTCTTTTCTGGTTCCAAACAAATCATAGAATTATTTTTTATCTAGATCTGCAAAAGATGACATTGGTATTTTGATGGGGATTGCACTGAATCTGTAAATCACTTCGGGTAGTATGCACATTTTAACATGTTGATTCTACTGATTCATGAAAATGATATGTTTGTCCATTTGTTTGTGTCATCTGTGATTTCTTTCCTAAGTGTTTCATAGTTCTCTTTATAGAGAGAGATCTTTCACCTCCATGGTTAAATATATTCCTAGGTATTGTATTTTCTTTGTAGCTATTGTAAAAGGTATTGATTCTTTGATTTGATTTTCAGCTTGACTGTTGTTGGTGTACAGGAATGCTACTGATTTATGTACATTGATTTTGTAGCCTGAGACATTACTGAATTTATTTATCAATTCCAGGAGACTTTTGGCAGAATCTTTGGTGTTTTCTAGATAACATATCATCAGCAAAGAGTGATAATGTGACCTCCTATGTCCCCATTTGGATACCCTTAATTTCCTTCTCTTGCCTGATTGCTCTGGCTAGGACTGCAAGCACTATGTTTAATAGAATTGATGACAGTGTGCATTCTTGTCTTATTCCAGTTCTGAATGGGAATATTTTCAACTTTTCCCCATTAAGTATGATGTTGGCTGTGGGTTTGTCATATTTGACTTTTATAATTTTGAGGCATGTTCCATCTATGCTCATTTTGTTCGGAGCTTCTACACAGCCAAGTAAACAATCAACAGAACAAATAGACAACCTACAGAGTGGGAGAAAATATTCACATGGTAAACACCTGATAAATGGATAATAACCAGAATCTACAAAGTACTCAAGCAAAACAGCAAGAAAAAAAATCACACAAGCTCACTAAAAAGTGGGCAAGGGACATAAACAGACATTTTTCAAAAGAAGATAGACAAATGGCCACTAAACATATGAAAAAATGCTCAATGTAACCAATCATCAGAGAAATTCAAATCAAAACCACAATGGGGCCGCCTAACACCAGTGAGAATGGCTTTTATCAAAAAGTCCCAAAACAATAGATACTGGCATGGATGAGTAGAGAAAGGAACACTTATACGCTGCTGGTAAGACTGCAATCTAGTACAACCTCTATGGAAAATAGTATGGAGATTCCTCAAAGAACTAAAAGTAGAGCTACTTTAAGCAATCCCACTACTGGGTATTTGCTTGAAGGAAAAAAGTCATTTTATCAAAAGGTCACTTACAATTGCAAATATGTAGAATCAACCCGTGCCCATCATTTCCTGAGTGCATTAGTAAAATATGGTATATGTACACTATGGAGTATTACTCAGCCACAAAAAATGAATTAATATCTTTTGCAACAATCTAGCTGGAACTGGAGACCATCCTTCGAAGTGAAGTACAACAAGAATGGAAAAAAAAAAAAAAGCACATGTACTCACTATTAAATTGCAACTAACCAATCAGCATTCATCTGCACAGATGGAAGTAAAACTCAACAGAAATCATGCAGGTGGGAGGAAGGAAGAGGGGATGGGTAAAATCATACCTAATGGGTACAATGTACACTATGTGTTTGATGGGCACACTTATAACTTTGACTCAAACAGTACAAAAGCAATTCATGTAACCAAAACAATAGCACACCTATAGTATTCTGAAATAAAAAAAAAAGGAAATCCAGTATGATTTTCAATGCAGCAAATAAATAGTAGCTACTTAGTCAAATTTTATGCATACAAAATATACTATTTGCTGGTGATGTCATCCAAAATGGCAGAGAACTCCAAATCTTTTTCCCTCCACTAAAGCAAATATTACCGTGGCAAAAATTTCTCAGAATAAATGTTTTAGATCTCTGGAGTATAATCAAAGTGTTATAACAATTAAGGGAATGCTTAGTAAAGAGGCTGCTAAATTTTAATGAGAGGATTGTTGCATTTTAACGTAGCTGCCTATTATTTCCCCCTACCCAGCTTAGCAATGGCCACAGAGTTAATGTATACATTCCTGGTACAGCTTGCTGGAGCCAAATGGGGGAACGCAGATATTTTACTCAATGAAATCTGTTTATATGTTTTGAGCTGCTTGCTGTCTTTTGAGGTATAGTCTATAGTCTTGCTTCCCTTTTTTTATCCACTTCAGAGCATTCTTAAGCCATATATTAGAAATAATTAAAAGCAACTAAATAAGAAAAAGATAAACAACCCAATTGAGTCTTTACAATGTACCTATGAAGTAGATACAACTACTGATTTCATAAATGGGGAAAACAAAACTTCTAGAGAAGTTGATAAATTCTATTCCAGAGATTACACTCCTAACCCGCTTCTCCACATGACAAGTGATCCCACATTATGAGGACAGTACTGTATATATAAGTGTCAAAATAGAGGTGCAGGGAACACTTCAGGTGAATTCCCAGGAGGGAAGGTTTTCAGAGAAGCAAGGAATAGTTTTGTCAGAAATCGAGGCCATCAGCTATCCTGTATTACCAAATTCACATGGTTATCTTTGCATGTTAAATTTTGTCAATAAAACTATTCATAATTTTTCCCTTGTTATATGATACCTATATAAAATAATTTATTTTGTCTTTTGGCCCACAAAGCCTCTTCACTGTTTCTTTACAAAACAAGATTGTTAGCCCTGTTGTAAATATCATAATACATAAAGAAAAACTCCTATATAGTAAAATTATCGATGTAACTATTTTAAATGATCAATAAAAACAGTAAGGTGCATACTCTTCTTAAGTTCCAATAAGCTTTTCTTCCTCCTATAGCCAAGTCATTCTGTTTTTTTATGTTGAACTCAGAACATAGAAGTTGTTTTATAAAAGTTATCAATTTTATAAATTCAGATATATTTTATAAATTTATTTCATCATTTGGACATAGTCATAAAGTTATGTTTCACTATGGGAATTATAATGGTAAACAGCCACTCCTGCCCCATATGCTGTTTCCATTAATTATCGTAGATCAGAGACACAATTCCCAACTCAGTAGACTTTTCTTCTGTAGCTCTGTATTCATAATAACCATCTTAAAATATTATATTATAATGGGATAATTTAACACTATGTCAGAGTTAGCTGTGCATTCTGGTGGTAATTTGGGACTTCATATTGTTGTCTATTTCCTGAGGCAAGTTGCTTTTTTCCTGCTTTTTTTAAACCATCTCTGTACATTTCTATATCCTTTTCTATTGACAAAATTGATCCTAAATCCAGATTTCCACAAGCTATGGAGGAAAAGCCAGTGCTTCTCATCATTCGCCCAAGAGATTATGCAAACATTTTATTTTCAATGAAGGGCCTCATACTTGCTTTCCATTGTGTCTAAGAACCTCAAGACTAGGTTCTCCATCATGTCATTTGTTTTCTGTGAAAAATAGTCTATCTCCTGGGGGTGGGGGGGAGAGAAGGTGGTCCTTGAATTCATTCTGTTTGATGCTTTGGGGAAAGATGTCTAGAATAAAATAGGTAGTACTTGCACAAATGTTCAGAAAATCCTCCTCTTACGAGTTCTACTATGTTTTCTACATTTTAGTATATGGTAATGGAAATTTCGTAAATTATTTGGATGTATACAATAAAAATCTCCATTTTTTTTGCCTATTTTTCAGAATCACTTCTACCTGTGCTGCTAAAACAAACCAAGTTTCCGTTTTCAAAAAATTTCCAATTTTTTTTTCTGTCTCTAATGGTAGTGGATGTCACTGTACTTTATTTTTGAAAATTTGCATTATTTTAAATTTATCTGCTACAATTTTAGTACTGCTTCAAGAAAAAAAATTGATGAATCAATGCATCCTATTTCCTATGTGTAACTTGAAATTTATGGTATTTTTCAGAAACCCTACAATCTGATATTTTCTGACTCTATAAAAATCTAGTGGGTTTTACTTTCAGTTTTCATCAGATTACTTGGCAACACAACACAAACGGATTTGAATTACCAGTTGTCATTTTTTAACTTGTTACTAATCACAGATTCACTGATTTTTCTATTATAAATAAAAACAAAATATGTCTTGCTAAATAACAGTAATTCCTTAGGGAGAATAACACCTGCTTTCTATAGCTTCAGGTAACAATTTATTTTACAGTTTATTTTCTACCATTTTCTTTTTAAAACAAACACCATTCTACAAGAGTGAATGAAATCAAGACTTATGAGTCCTCTAGTTGCAATCCCTCTCAGTTTGAGGCATAATGAGAAGCTCTGATTGTTTCTTTCCCTGAGTGATTTTTAGCAGGGTAGATGACAGAGCATGAAAATGACAACGAACAGACTAACAGCAATTTCTTAATGGCTAATCTGAATAAAATAAAAATTGTGAGATGATTCACATGCAATATAAAAATGGGAACTAATTTTAACTTTATCTGAGCTTTTTGAAAGTGATTTTTTTGGTGGGGAGTTTAAATTCAAACTCATGTTTATTTTTGTGGTAAAACAACTTAGCATTTAAAGAAAAAATATAGGATTTTCTATTGTAATAAACCAAATGATCAAATATTTTGCCTTACATTACCAAAAAATAAATCATCACTATCTATATTTTACATAGAGAATTTAACAAAGAAGGGACATCGACTGGTATTATATTAAGAGAAATAAACTGAATACATTTCAACCACATCGAAAAGCGTGCGTGGGGGTGTGTGTATAATTTGAGAGCACTCAGCATGTCCATATTGAGAATTACATTGGTATCATTGGAGATTATATATTTCACAATATTCTTTTACAAATCTTCACTTACTCAGAATCATCCTTAACTCTATTCCAGGAAACTAAAAGTAAACACGCCTCTTTTTTTGTTGCTTATTTGTTTGTTTATTTTTAAAATGAGAGAATTTGGGTTTGTAGCTTGGAATGTTCAGGAAATAACGGAAGAAGACATATTGTCTATGGGCAAGCTGAGAAAAGCCATTTAATATTATAATAATAGAAGCTATTTTATGTAACTTAACTAATATTTTTATTTAGCAATGGCCCCTAAAACAATTTTAGAGGGACTTTATTTTATTCAGATGGAAAATAATCCTATGATAAAATCAAAAGCAGTTTAAAATTTATATAAATGTAATCATAATTGTGGACACAAATTGTAAATAAATATTCTTCACCCTCAGAACATCAAAATTTTCCAGTTAAAGTGTTGGGAAAAATATGCTTTTTAGAACAGAGCAGTAAAAATTCCTTACTCAAATTTAAAAAAAACACCAAATTTTCATTTTATCATTGAAAAATGTGGATAAAAATGGTAATTAAATAACAGTTAACTTTATATTTTCAAATTTGTTCTATGTATATTATTTTAATATAGTCCTTAAAATAACCCAGTTAGGTAGATAAGAGAGATTTGATGATGAAAATTTTAATGCCAGAATGCTCTAAAGAAAATTAAGAACAGAATAGGTGGCTATTTTTCAATTTTTTTCTTCTTTGTAGAAATTAAATAACATCAAATTATGAAATATAGGAATCAGTCTGAAATTTTAAAGAAAGCCAATAAAAAGGATCAGATTGCTTTATTTATTGAGTACCTATAATATCAACCAAAAATTACAATTGGGATACACAAGTAAAAACTAACCACCTTGCAGAATTCCTGGTGTGAAAAAAAAAAAAAAAAAAAAAAA
>RJWJ010045821.1:0-11605 GCA_004363605.1 Indri indri | reverse complement strand
TGGCAGAGAGGTTATCTCCTAGCCCCAGTAAAAGTTTTGTTGACAAGGGTCAGTAGGTGGAATATGAGGAGAAAATGTATCTTTCTAATACTTTTTCAGGTTTTAAAAATGTGGCTTGCTACTCTCAAAACATGCTTGAAGCTCTGACTAGGGGGCAGGGACAAGGACAATGTAACCTAAACATTTGTACCCCCAAAATATGCAGAAATTAAAAAAACAGTTTAGGAGCTGAGAGGCGGTGAGGTTGGGGAAGGGGAGGGAAGAAGCTGACTTGTAGCTGACTCATCATAGTGCATACTATGAACCTATTTCTATTTATGAAGAGCCTCCTAATTTTTTTGAAGGATGGTCTTGATTTTGGACATTCTAGCCTATGATCAGATTATGTGTCAGACGACGTCTTCAGATTTTGTTTGGGAAACTATGGCCATCTCATTGTACTGCTCCTGTGACTACCTTTCTGTCTCCAGGATTTCCTTACCTGATTCTTCCCATTTCACCTGGCTGGGCTCTGACCTTCTTCCTTGCCTTTCCAAATGATGACTTTCCTTTAATGCCCATCTCTAATCACACCTCTCAGGGCTGCGGTATGACTTAAATAGGTACTTGGCACTTCTGCCTTCGTGGACCTCTTCCATCATTAAAATTTTTTTAAAAATTTATTTTACAACTGCATTGGCATAAAGACAAATATAATCCATACGGGAGTGTAATAATTATTTTCTTTTGACTTTAAAAGAAATTAAAACATTCTTGTGAGCCCTGGGCACTCTGCCTTCTGTGTCTGATGGCCAGTAAGCGATCCCTGGTACCTGCTCCAAAAAGTAGCCCTAAACAGACATCTCTCCTCTTATTTCCTCACTCGTATAATTCTTATCTCACATAGTTGCCATTGTAATGTGATACAGTGCATATAAAGTCTACAGCAAATGCCCCTAATTGGTAGCTATTTATATTTATACTGATGTTGGTCATTAATTTTCTTTCTTTTTTTTTTTTTTTTTTTTGGCAGACAGAGTCTGACTCTGTTGCCTGGGCGAGTGCCCTGGCATCATCCCAGCTCACAACAAACTCAAACTCCTGGGCTCAAACAATCCTCCTGCCTCAGCCTTCCAAGTAGCTGGAACTACAGGCATGTACCCCCATGTCTGGCTACTTTTTTTTTTTTTTTTTTTTTTTAGTAAAGATGGGTTCTCGCACTTGCTCAGGCTTGTCTCGAACTTCTGAGCTCAAGCGATCCTCCCACCTCAGCCTCCCTGAGTGCAAGGATTACAGGTGTGAGTCACTGTGCCGGCCTACTTTCTTGACTTAAATATTACACTACTACCTACCTTTTCACATATGTCTAATTTCATTAAACTGTAAACTCCTAGAGGGCTGGGAGTATGTTTTAAACCAATGGTTGTCAAACTTTACTATGTATGCCTCAGGAGCTGCTGAAGCTGAGTTCCTGACTCAGGAGGTCTGGGGTGGGGCTGATAATTTGCATTTCTAACAACTACTCAGGTGATATCTATGCTGCTGGCCTTAGAGAACCACTGTTTTACACAACTTTGTACCTTCCCCAAATCTAGCACAAAAGGAAACTTCCAAATACATTCAGAGTCAATTATTTAAGCAAAAGGTTATACAAATGCTGGTAGAAAAATTTGCCCCTGACCCCATTGTAACAACAGTTTCATTACTATCGGGACTCAGTGGAAAGGGATGAGCAAAGAAATCTTGTTGAAAGAAAAAGTGCTGGTGGCACAACTGAACACTGACTGTCATCTGTTGGATTTCAGGGGCATGTGCAAAATGCAGACAAGAAGCCAAACAATAGCTCCGCCAACTCAAAGCTGCCTGAGTTCTTAGCTCAATCTATAACAATGCCAGCAGGGCTGCTGCGATCCATCTGCTGCTCTCTTTCTGATAACGGATCTGGGGTCTCTCTGGAAGGAAATAGCTTGACAGGAAGAAAGAAAGATTAGGCCAACTGAAAATGTCTGGATTTATGAAGCTGCACTTGAACATGGTACAGCTTTTAACTCCTTATGGCACTTTCTGAACACTCAATAAACCTCTGCGATTCTTGGTGTTGTCTCTGTTCCTTTCATCAATAAATGTCATTTGTGAATGCCAAAGCTCTCCCGGTCACATTCTGTTTCCACACAAATTAAGTTCACAGAATTTAATACTGCAGGAAGGCTTGAGATCTTTCAGCCCAATCCACTAATTTTACGGATGAGAAAACTTAAGCCTGGGGTTAATCCTAACATATAGAACCAATAATGGTAAAGCCAGGTGGAATCCAGCTTCCTTGCTCACCGTGAGGACGTGGTGTGTGTAATGCTTTGTACTCCCAAATCGAGGAGTAAAAAGGTATCTTTACTGCATTTTAAGGAGGAAACGTGATTTTCCCCCTTTATTTCAGTTACTTTTCACAATTTGCCCTTTTGTCCCTGGAAGCAGGAGGGCTCTATAAGGGTGAATTAAGAGAACTGAACAATACTAAACAGTTTCAGCAGAGCCTGAAAGCTTGAGGGCAGCAGTGGCATCCTGGTCCCTGGTATGTGCTACCCAGAAACATGGCAGAGTAAATTATCAAAAACCATATGGTGAATGAATGAATGAGTGAACAAATGAATGATTGAATCACTGATTTGAAGGGGGTTTGCCAATTTTACATCCAATTAGGAAATGAACATTTCACGCTAACGTGGAGTCTCCTTATCTTCCACTAGTGAGTTAGGTGCTTACATAAAACCAGAAAGTGCGTTTTCTATAAGATAGGCAGCATGTCAGCTGGGAAAGGATGAGCTTTGGAGGTGGAAAATTTTGAATCCCAGAGTTCACTCTGGTTTTGTAATTCTAGCCAAGGTATAGAACCCTCTAGCTTCGAGTCCCCTGGCCCTACCCCACCCTTCTGACTCCACTATCCCGTGTAAGGATTAAATGAGATAATGTGTACAAACTGCGTTGCTTATAGTAGGTGGTGGTTAAATATTAGTGCCACCTGCTTCTATTTCCAAGTGCCTGTTTAAGAGTCACATACGTATTGAAGTAGGTGGGGAAGGGAGTTGGGAGGGCAGGTATAAGTTTGGGTGAAAACAGAAGGGTGTTTTTCAGGTGAAAATGTGCACGAATCATCATTAGGATTATAGTTATCTAGTAGCTGCTTTTACTGATGGTGCGCCTCACAACAATTGTAACCAAAGCACCTATCATCTAGGTATTCTTCATATTCCATAACCCTTCAGCATTTCCCAGGCTTCTAAATAAAATGATTTTTAGGGAAAAAGTAAAGCCAGCTTTTTGCTTACCCATTTGATCTTGGTTTCCTGGTTCTGGGCTCAAGGAACTCTGTCTCCTCCTCCACTTCCATGTCAGGGATCACGTTTTTCTGAGAAGGCTGCGGTGAAAGCATTTCCCATTCACTGTCATGGGTGACAGCCTGCAATGTCACTGCATCCGGGCTGGCCCTGCCTTGGGTCTTGTTCCTCCGTGATTGGCTGATCAGACCAGAAGCTTCCTCTAGTGCTAAAGATTCTAGAGGCTTTATTTCTTCCAGAACCTGCATCTGGGGACCGTTGTTCATGCTGAGATCAGAGAATGGCTCCACAGTCTTGCCAGGCCATCCAGGTCCTGAGTCCCTGGTTTCTTCCAACGATGGATCACTAACCTCACTATGGCCCAAGACCATCCAACTCTGATCTTGCACAGGGCTCTCAAGAGATGATCTCAATGATCTCTTGTCATCTTTGGAAGAAATTCTCTCTGCAGAATGGTCTTTTCTTTCATTTAGGGAAGCAGGCTGACATGTGTCTGGGAGGCTTGCTAATTGAGTTCCCGGCAGCCCTGTTTTTTCGGAACTTATGTATGATTCTTCTAATTCAGATATACTTTCTCTTTCTTCACAGGCCTCTGGCTTCAGGGGTGAATTTTCTTCATGGGTTACAAGTATGTAATCCATGTGGAGTACATGAGGGTCTTCATACTTCTCCGTGCATCTTTCCTCCTTGTATTTGAATTTTATCTGCTCAGGCTCTTTGGTAGGAATTATTTTTTCTTCTTCCAACTCTAATATTTCCTTGCCAGCACCTAGAAGTGGAAGTTGAAGGTGAGAAGGGGAGAAGAAGGATTAATTAACACATTATGTGATTTGTGATCTTTGCAAATGATCATCTAAAAAGAGGTAATTTAAGAAATATTTTTATTTTGTAGAGCTGTCTAATTTTCTTGTGCACTATTAGGGGTAGGTATTATTACACATACGCATTAGATCTTACTGCTACTATACATAACTCGGTTAGGCATGCATTGCATTGCAAATGTGTTCCTGTCTACACTTATTGGTAGGAAGAATGTGTCTTACAAATGCACCAGTTTAATCAAAGCAGCAGTTTCTTGGGCGTGGAGGAATGGGATGGTTCTTACCATTTGGTGATCCTATGTCTCCACCTGCTGGTGAGTCAGAATAATCTGTTTCTACTTCCCAGTCAATGTTTGACGGAGACAAAATACTGGAGCCTGCTTCTTCAGGTAAAGGAATGGACTCAGGGTCTTCATCAATGTGCAGCACAACCAGCTGGGGTGCAGGCTGTCTGGTTTGGGGCTGAGTATGGTTTCCCTCATTTTGTCGATCAGGAAGGGCGGAAAGCACTATCTCTGCTGCTTTGCTCCCCAGAGACTCATTCTCTGGAGACCCAGCTTCCCCTGCTGTTTCAGCACCGCGGGTAGGTTCTGTGAGATAGGACAAATCAAAGGGTGGTGTGTATGGTGCCAGCGACTGCTTCAGAGCATCCTCCTCCAAAGGAGGGTCGCCACCATAGAGGAAGTGTTCAGGCTCTTTCATTAAGTCTTCATCAATATTCTGGCCCATTACTTCACACTCAAAATCACCCCACGAGGCTTCAGATGAACAGATATCTTGCCTCCCAAGGTCCCCATCAACTGGTGTTTCAGGATGGCCTTCTGACAATGTCAGTCTACTCATGTCATCTATCGTTCCTGTGGATGTGTTGAGACCAGAGGCATCGCTGAAACTGTGATCAAAGGCAGCTTCGCTTACGTCCAGACAAGTGTCTGAGGCTAGCAAAGCATCGGTAACTGTGGCCGGATTCTCAGAGGCAAAAGGTGGCTCGCTGTCAGACAAGGCCCCTGCACCTGTCTGACTCTCAGGAGACAAGCTTTCTGATACCCCAGAAGCATTTCCTTCCACAGTTGTCTCTTGGTGAGTTACAAAAATGCTAGTTCCCATATTTTCCATCCTTGGGGTTGTTCCGTCAACAAGTTCCAAAACTGGTGCTAGATCTGGGCTGGTTC
Organism: Indri indri; assembly: GCA_004363605.1. Taxonomy (NCBI): domain Eukaryota; kingdom Metazoa; phylum Chordata; class Mammalia; order Primates; family Indriidae; genus Indri; species Indri indri. The sequence goes on along the minus strand of RJWJ010045821.1, from coordinate 6,301 downwards.
CTTTTTCTGATGCTTTTAAACCTGTACTGTTGTCACCATCTATTTCAGAAGGTTCGGGAGAACGTCTCTGAGAAGCAGGCTGGGAGGAGCCGTTTATGTCTGTTCGATTGCCAATCGGAGGCAGTGGAATTGCATTTTCAGAATAGCGTTCAGAATTGTAGGGGACAAATTCCTGCCCAGGCTCCTGACTGGGCTCTTCATCCTTCTCTGGCTCAGTGAGATAAAGCTCACTGGACCCCAGGTCAGGTCCCATGTAAGCACTGATGTGCTGCTCAGAATCCTGCTTTGCTTCAGAGTCATGACAGATATCAGGGCTGTGGGAAGCCTGAGAGATGTTGTCGTGCTCACAGTGAGTTAGTAGGTCAGGATTCTCCCCATCTGCTTTCAAACCGAGGGGCTGCTTAGCATCCGTCCACAAGTCAGGTGAAGCTGAGGCCAGTTGCCCACCCTCTTGAAAGTTGCCAGGTAAAATATCTGGAACAAAGTTACCTTGGGGGCCCTCACTGGGGAGACAGCCATCCCATCCAGAGCCTGACTTCTTTATCAGTTGAGTGGGAGAACTGACAGCGGGGAAATTTTCTGTGGCAATGCTCAAATTTGCCATTTCACTGAGGCTTGACTGTTCTTGTTCCTGCCAATTTGTTTCCTGACACTCGATAGTTGAAACGTTAGATAAAACACATCCATTGTCATCGGGGTGAGTCAGGGCTGGGTCCTGGTGATCCCAGCCTGACAGCATGGCACCCTGATGCTGCTCTTGGGTAGGCATTTCAGAACTGAGTTCCTCACCAGCAGAAGATGTGAAGGTTTGCTCTTTTGAGTTCTTTTCTTGAATTTGGTCCAATATCACAAGCTGGCTAAACTGATCAGCCTCTGGGTCTGGCTGCCTCGGTTGAATGTTCCAAAGCTGCTCACAGGACTTCTCCCCATTACCATCCAGAAAAGGTGACTGATGTTTGTCACTGAAAGGGTTAGTATAGTGTGTTTCCATCGACTTGAAATCACCCTGGATGGGTATGCTCCAGGGACCCCCATTCTGGTGTACTGAGGAATTTATCTCTAACACACCACTTGAGTCAGACAGTTCCCCTTCCAATATGCTCTCGATTGGTCCACCTTCCTGCGGTGAGGCATTCCACCACTCGCTGCTCTCAGCCGAGAAGCCCAGCATCTCCAATTTAGAATTATCTTCATTCTTTGGTTCAGCGTTGGGAGATAGTTGCCATGTGACATTTCCTGTGTTCCTTGTTTCTGGAGAAGATCTTGTCTCCTTCTCCACTGTGGTAGCCTGTATTTCAGTCTCTGTTAGTGGTGAAAAATTCCAGTGTTCAGAGCTGCTTTGTTGATTGTCACCGAATGGGTCTGACCTATTCTCAGCTGGTTCTGGGCTGCCTAGGTGGTCAGAAAATTCCTCAGACTTGGGATCAGCTGTAGCCAAGAACTTATCAGATTGATTCAATGAATCCCAGGCTCTGGGTTCACTCTGAGCAACGTGGCCAGTGGCCAGATGGGTCTCTGCCTCCACTGACTCTTCACCACCCACTCCATCATCCTCAGAGCCCGAGTTGGCTGAAATGACCTTGGCAACCTCTGGCTGCACAGTTTCAGGAATGTCACATTCATCTTTCTCCTGATGGCTAACCATTAGATTTTTTTCCTCATGTGCACCTGAATATTCAGAATATTTACCTGTTTCGGGACTGGATAAAGAGGATAAGGAGTCAGCATCAATGGAGTCATTCCAAATCTCTAAAAATTTAGGAACTCTGTGATCAAACTCATCCATTTTGTTTTTCTCTAAATCCTTCATTTCAGTAGTTACTTCTGCTTGGCCATCAGTGGTGGTAGTTAGTCCAGATTCTTGGCAACTGTGCTCACTGCAGTTATCTCGGTTCTCTTTGTGATGCTCAGTACTGGGTTGTTGCCCCCAGGAGGACAATGCAGCTGAAGAATCATCTAGGTCAGGACTTGATGTACTTGAACCAGTATACTCACTAGAAATACTGTCTTTGTCGTGATTTCCAGATGAAATGGCTCCTGGAAGGCTGTTTTCAGTTCCCTTAACTTCAAGATTCTCAGTTATCTCAGGACTTGTGCAACTCACCTGCACATTACTGTCTAGAGGGCCATCCCGAATGTCAAGGCTTTGGGGAAATTCATGAGGGGGCTCTTTGTTCACTCTCTCTGGTTCCAGGATGTTACATTCTTCCATTTTCAAAAGATCCATTTCAGGTAATGATAAATTTTTTGTTAAATTTATCCTACTTGAAATCTCAGTGGTTTCACCTGAATTTCTACGACCTGTGAGGTACTTTTTAAAGGCATCTTTTGCCTGCAGGGTGTCTGTGGACACCTCTGTTTGCACATCACAGGAGTCTAGATTATAAGATTCCTTCTTATACTCTAAAACTTCCTCTGGTTCCTCAGTTTGAGGACTGAAAGTGACTGAAAGAGAGCTGATTTTGCCTGGTTCAGTGCAGATTTCTTGATGTTCAGAGGCAACTGGAGAAGAGAGTTCCTGGTCACTTTGCCCTTTTTCAGAAATCCTGGAGACGCTGTCCACCCCAGAGCCAATCACTTCCTCCTCACTGAGGAGCCCCCTGTCAGTGGCTCCGCCGGCTTCCTTCTCACTTTCACTTTGTCCATATCTATGACCTTCCCATGGATCTGAGTGTGCAAAATGCCCTGGATTCTCAAGGCAGGTGGCCAAGGATGCAGTATCACTTTGCGGGGTCCCCCTCGGTGTGTCCTGGTGGTCAAGATGAGGTGTCAGTGCTCCTGACTCACTGGTTCCAGAGGCTTCTAGCACATCTGGGGCGTGAGTGTCCTTAACATTTGCTGTGTGGCTGGGAGTTTCGGGAGGTAATTTGCTTTCTTCTGAATCTGTAATATCCGATGAGTCTGGTAACATGAATGATGACATGTCTTTAACTCTCATCACGGAATCCCAAATGCTGTTCGCGATCAGCTGTCCACTTTTCTCATTCACTGTGTGGTATTTATTGAGAGCAGCATCCTCGGTGTGCTCAGCAGAGCCAGGGGGTTCCCAGTCTGCCTGATTGGCTTCCTGATACTCCGTGCCCCAGGGTTCCAGCTGCCTCACTGAAAATCGGGTTTCTGGTTCGGAGCCTTCAGCCATGTAGCCTTCTTCTTGACCGTCCCTGGTGATCGCCACACCCCCGCTGCAGTCGTCCCAGTCCAAATCATTGTCCATATCCGAGATCGTCGCCGTGGACTGAGTGTCCTCCAGGATCACTCTGTTCCACGAGTCCAGAGTGTCCGGGCCCGCCTGCCGCGCGTTGGTGCTGCTGTGCAGAAGCGTGAGCTGCCGGTTGGTCTCGTTGTACAGCTGCATCATGCTGGGGTCGTCGTAACTGGACTGGCTGCTTTCCCCCACGTCATCCTCCACGGAGGTGCTCTGACCATCTGTGTGCTCGGTCTGGAGTAAATTTTTATCTGGGTAGAGAGTGGCATTCATTTCAGAACTATTACCTTCACGAGGTGAAGCCCACAGGTCTAGGTTCCCAGGCTCTGAACTGATTCGATTTCTAGGTGGCTCCAGCGGTGACTGAAGAGGAATTTCAGCTTCCTGTGTGGTAGTGTTAGTATCTTTTGCCTCAAAAGCTTCCTCTTTAGCAAGTGGCTTGTTTTCAGTTTCTTTGTCATCTGCAGCGAATGTTGGTGATGTGTAAGAGTCAGAGGTGGAGTAATTGGTATCCAAGGGGGAAGGCACTGAATCTTCCCCTATGTTGGATGCACTGTAATCAGAGCATTTATAGGACAAGAAGGAATCTTCCCAAGGAGCTAGGACATCTGACCCTCTTTTCCTAATACTCTCCTCAAAAAGGTTCCAGGAATCTACCTTTTCATATACCTTCCCCCTAGTGTTAGGATCTACTAAACCATTCTGATCATCCTTTGGCAGCTTAGAATTATTCCATGCATGAGCCAGATCGGAACTGGGATTTCCAGATGCGAGGACATTATCCCTGGAGTCATTGTTCTTCTTGCCCCACATTTCTGGAACTGCTTCGTTATTTGCTTCACTGGGTGAATTGTCCAGTAGATCTTCTGAAGAAAAAGAAAACCCACTTTTTGCCATGGCCCACTCATTTGGGTCCCTCACAGAAGGCGTCTCACCACTCGTGGGGTGCAGATTCCAGGTATTTTTTAAAGCTTCGTCATTATCTTCTTTACCAAATGCACTCCAGGCTGGGAATGAGGCTGCAGCTGCCGGTTCACTGTCATCTGTAGGATTTCCCCATGGCCCAGGCATCACTGTGGGGGAGTGACCAGAATGCCACAACGCAGCAAAGTCTTCTATCAGGTGGTTTGTTCCCTGAGGAACATCTGGCAAATGTGATTTCTCTGTGGGCAGGTTCTGAAACTGCAAGCTTTCCTCATTTTGGTCTTGATTATCATTGCTACCCAGTTTAGGCTGACCAAATTCAGACTCCCAGGGACCTGACTTTGGGAATTCAAGACTCTTTGGTTGGAATACAGAATCTGAGGCCCTCCTATCAACTGAGCTTGACTTATGATCTTTCCACGATTCTGGGCTCTGGAAGACAGATTCCTGTTCACTGGAACTCCAAGCATCTGCAATATTTTTGGAGTCAATTTCCAAACCACCCCACCAGCTGCGACACCGTGCACGGGTCTGAGGTGGCTCCGTGTGACCTGTGTTGATTGCTTTTTGGGCCATATCTTCTGGATAGAGTGAGTCTGGTTCTTCAGTGGATGGTGAACTTTCTACAAAGCTATTCCTAGGTGTTGGTGGGATCCTCTTTCCAATATTTTTTAGCCTCTCTGGTGAAGGAGAATCATCTCCCACAAAACCTGTCAGGCTCAAATTTCTTTCAGAGTTATCTCCAGGACTTTCTTGTCTTGGAACAAACTCGTCATCAAATGCTGCAAGGCTATCTTTGCCAGCACCCGACAAGAGTGAACTGGATGAATGGTTAGACATGTTGCTCCCTGTCCCATCAAGCCCTTTAGGCCCAGCAGGGAGCTGTCCTTCTGACAAATCACTGTTGGGGAAGAAGTCATCTGCCGGGGAGTAGTCTGCAGAATGGGAAGATGGTTGGGACTGCCCAGAAGCCAGGGGTGCTGGGTCAAAGTTGAAGAGGTCAAAGTGTTCACTGTGTTCTCCGGACCGTGCATTCTCTTCTGCTACTGCACCTTCGGGGATGGGACTATAGGAGTCAAGCCCTGGAAGGAGGGTGTGGTGAGGCCCAGCTCCTTCTCCCACTGGGCTGTCATCACTGAGGAAAACCGAGCTCTCCTTGGATGAACGGCTGCTCCTAATGGTGGCCAACCCGCTGTCTGGGCTAACAAGGTCTACGTTAGCATCCACCTGAGCCTGGTTCGAATCGTTGAGATCTGGAGGGTTTTCGATGAAATTCACAGAGCTGGGCTGTGGCTCTACGTCAGAACCATACAACTCCACAATCCCAGAAGATCCCTGGGAGAGGGGGGCGCTGCCTGCCACTGCTTCTGTTGAAGACGTCCGGCTGTTGGAGACCATCTCTGAACACCTCTTATTGATGACTTCCTTGACAAGGAGAACCACCTGATCAGAAGTCACTGAAGGGTCCTCCTGCTGGTACACCAGGATCTCGTCACAGCCACAGTCAAAGGGCTCTAGTTCTAGGCAAGGGTTCTGACTCTCTTCCAGCTCACAGCAGATCTGTCAGGAGGCACAGGGGGTTGTGTGAGCACTCAGGCAGTCTTTGTGCTTTGCCATTTTTTTTCTTAATTTTTTAAAATATAAAATTAATCCATGCTTACCTATTTAAAATGAAGACCTCAGACAATGGAGAATTATATAATGTAAAACATGGAAAGTCCCACTTAATATATCACCAACCCTTTCTCCAATCCTATTGAAATGTCTTTTTGTTTAACTCAAAATCCAGCTGCTCAATTTTGGTGGCTCCTGAAAGCTATGGATAAAGAGCCACAGCCCAGTTCTGGCCTCGCACTGGACATTCATCATCTAACTTCATTTCTTCAGTGAAATATAATACCATCTTTCAACAGCAGTGTAACTTAAGTTTGCAAAAAAGCAGAGAATGCTGGTCGCTGACAAGAACTATGGGCAAACTGTTGGAACAGGGGGAAATGGGGAGGAGAGAGTCTCTTGTTTAGGGTCAGGTAGCCAGATCTGCTTTAACCTCTGATGGCCTCATATGGCAAAGGAGAAAGTAGGAAAGACAAAGAAGCCACCAGGGGCCCAAACAGCACTCAGGCCCCAGCTGTTCCTTCCTGCCCCAGGGGACACACACATGGAGCCCAGAAC
>RJWJ010045820.1:0-11608 GCA_004363605.1 Indri indri | reverse complement strand
GCCATTTGTGGAAATGATGTCCCCCCTTCAATGACGTCTTTCTCTCAGCTCCCTGGAGCCGGGGAACAATAAAATACTTATAGGGTTTTGCTGAAGTATCATTTTAAAGGATCTTTTATTCTAACATATAGACCTTTCTTTATCTTGTTTAAAACATATTGAATGAATCTGAGAAAAGTCTTACATATTTGGCCAAAGACACAGAGAAACAAGGGTTGTTGGACCACACAAATTATTCAGGGCTCATGACCTAGATGTGCTTAGCTAACATGTAGATAAAGAGAACCGGTTGCAGACAATCCACCTTCTAGTCAAGATCCCTTGAACTGTACCGTAAGCAGTCAGGATTCTTCTGAAAAACGTGAGTCTTTATGGCATCGCTGGCTTGTAGACTATAAATGTCTTTCCAAATCACTGTCCCTCTTAACACATGGTAGGGAAGAGAGTTCCAGAAGGTTTAGAGAAGAGGCGGGGGCTGGGCACAGGACAGTTCACCACCAAATAGCGTAACACATAAAATTGACCTAGAGAAAATGGCAAAGTCAAAACGTCGAGAGCAGCCCGCCAGACAGGAACGCTAGGAGTCTGTGAGTACCATAACCCATGCCAAGAAACCGAAGTTAGAAAATTGGACATAAATCAATATTGAAAGCTTCAAAAAAAAAAAAATAAAGTCAAAGCCAAACCAATGTTTCCTTTTTCCCCCTACGCACAAACCTTCCGTTCTACACCCAAAGCCCAATGGCGTTGAGATCAATAGTATTTTCAAGTCTGTAGAGACACTTTCTTTCCATTTGATCACTTGAGTCCACAGAAATAAAGCACCTTTGAAACCAAGAGTTGTTCAAGAATCCTAGTGTCTTATTCAATGTGTCAAAAAAGTACAGTTAAAATAATTAGAATAATTCATCAAATGACGAACACAATATTGACTCTAGTGGATTTGCAAAAGGGCTCCCGAGGACAATTCACAACTAAGAAGATAGAGCACAATAAAAGGCTATGATATTTCGTGAATATTCTGTGTTATAGCTTTGAACTTTATTGCAAAGCAAAAAATATATATTTTTTTATATATATATATTTTTATCTACATTTCACCTCTGACATTGTACACAACACGAAAGCACAGGAAACCAAAAAAATCATAATGAGGTAGATACATAACACTTACAGATGGAGGAGACTAAGAGTTTAAATTTGGCTTAATACTGTGGTCACCAATGTATGCATTTTTGACACAGCAGCAAGCATCGATTCACGGGGCAAGGAGCCCGGTGATCTCAAATCCAAAAGTAAGCCCCACAAAAAAATACCTGCTTCAAAATGGAAAAAAAAAAAAAAAATCTTTTTTTTCTTTAAAAGTCAGGGAATCAGATGTGTTCAATTGCAAACCCTGGTGAAATTAGGAAATTTTTTGTTTTTGCTTTTGTGCCCAAGGAAAAGAAGTAATTTTAACTTATCTAATTAGGAGTAACCCATCCCACAGGGTGGTTCTAGGTATTCTTGCCAGGCGGGGCTGGAGCACCTTGTCAACTCAGTAGCACGATGTTGACAGTAAGGGAGAGAGGGTGTCTTCATTTTTCCTAGAGCAGCCCTCATCTCTACAGCGACAGGGACTCCTGGCCTTTGGGGACCCTTGGAACGTGCCAGCTGGAAACCTACTGGCTGTGAAGTGTCTGGCCAAATGGATTTTTCCTTTCTGGGGTCTTCTGTTCTTTCAGTGCCTGAAGCAAGGAACATCTACCAGCTGGGGATGCTGGGATAGTCTCTTCCTCCTAGTCATCTCCGCTAACAACCCTTCCAATGCAGAGCTCCACAGGCCACCGAGAAAGCCATCATCAGCCCTGATTTGAGCTGTAAATGCATTTTCTCTGTAAAAATGCACTGTCAGGCAGTAGTAGCTACTGCAGAGACGGAAAGAATTTCCACCTGGTCCTCACGTCTGGGTCCTGAGTGGAGGGAGGATGGGGTGAGGAGAAGAAACTGGTTGAGGCAGTAACTAGGAGAACAGAGCCGCGAGACCACCAGCCAAGGAGGGGTCAGCTTAGACAGGCATGGATGGCAAATGGGGACCCAAGGACTCCAACTAGAAAGCCAAAGAGTAACTTTCAGGTTTGTCATTAGAGATGAGAAGGCGCCAGAGACCTTGGAGAAAATGTGGAGGAAACAAGGCTCAGATACATCTGTGAAAGCCAAAGTGAACCGAGCTCCCTTGGGTTGTGTCATTGTTATTTTTCCCTCTAGACATGATCCTGTCTTTGGTGGCATTTGCTCTACTGAGAAGTAGCTGGGGACAGCTGCAGGCCAGGTCAGCCTCAGGTACACACGGAACACCTGGGGGTCCCAGTGGAATGCCTGGTTCGCCTGGGGTTGCTGGGATGGGAAGTCGGCGATGCCGGGCGGGACCACCCCATTCTCCGGGAAGCCAGACTATAGTGTCCGTGCATTTGTGCTTTGTCTCCCCTGCTGGACTGCGAGTGCCCTAAGAGATAGTTTTTATTCTTTGTCTTTCTGATGTCGAGCACGACCCCTGGTGCGTGGAGGGCACCATCCAGGTTGAATTGCATTTTTGGAAACTTCAACAAGTGGGTTGGCCTGGGGAAATGGGGAAGGTGTCAGCTGTGTCCTGAGGGCTCTGAAGATCCTATGATGTACATTCCTCTTCCAGGCGACGCCCACGGGCCTCCTTCTGCCTTCTTAGATCCTTCTCAAGTGAACACTCGCGTTTGAATTTTGAACATAAAACACGGGGCCCAATGGAAAGGACCTAAAAACAAGTCACAGTGAAGCCGGGCAGCTGCTGCCAGCACGGCCAGGCTGTGAGGTCAGGTGGGTCGCTGTCTGTCCTGAGCACTTACTTTCAGGAGACACCGGCAAGGTGAGGTTGGGATTCCCACTCTGGCCTGCAGGAGTTCCTGGACAAGGCAAGACCCCGGGCACTTCTAAGTGTCCCAAAGCTCGTTAATCCAGAGACTGGGTCTCTGTCCCCTTGGAGACCTAAAGCAAAAGAAATCTGTGTGGATGGTAACAGGTGGCAGGCGGCCAGTGCCAAGGAAGGACTGTCTGACTACCAGGTGTTCAACAGTGAAGGAAGGTGAGGAGCTTTTGTCCTTAGAGGCCAGGGAGAATAGGTTTGATGTCCTTTTCCCTGTGGCTGTGTGGGTGAGCACAAATTAGGTGGCGTCTGAGTCTCCCTCAAGCCCTGAGATGCCACTGGTCCCTGTGCTCTGAAGAAGCCCCAGCTGCGCTGAGGACCGCGGGGCTTTCCCTACGGATAACCACGGGTGACCACCAGGACTTGGGCAGGATTAGAACGACCTCTGTGCGTGTGCGCCCCTACTCAGAGGGTGCCTGGTGGGCTTTAAGCTGATGTAATTGTTATAAACAAACTTGTAAAGCAAGAGGCTGGTGGTGGAGAAAGACGATGGGGGTTGAATCCTTCCCTCCCGCCGATCTCTCCAATCCCCATTCTCTGCCCACTCCCACTCCCCCTTGTTCCCAGTAGAAGTCACCTTCCTGAGCCTCCTGTCGTGACATTGGGCGTGACGTTCCTTGGCTTGGGATCTGCTCATTGTTGGAGATGGGTCATCACGTGCATTTGCCGGCCTTGTGGTTTTATTACCTTTCTGGTTTGGATCTATCACAGAGGTCACCAGGCTCACCCCTGTGTTTTAGAGATGGGGAAACCGAGGCTCGTGGGTGGCAAGTGGCTGGAACGGCAGCAGGCCCTGGGTGTGGTCATCCCCAGCGTCAGCCTGCCCCCTCCTCAGCCCAGCACGGGGTTGGCTACAACAGCTCCTTCTTGCTGCCACGCAATGGCCACTGTCTGTAAAATCCTACTCAGAACTGACCCTGTGAAGCTTAAATTTCTTAATTTGTTCTAACGCCAACTACTCAGCTCCTCTAATAGATCCTTAGGGAAATAACCCATTTATCTGGAAGTCATCTCTCAAGATCATAGAAAACAAAAATAAGACAGAAAGGAGACACAAGAGTTCCTACGGCAACCAAAACAGACATCTCAAAGTGCTTATAGGGAGGCCCCAGTTCAGCGGAGCCCCCCAAGAACTGAGCTGAAGAGGTCACACTTGGGCTGACCTGTGGAAAACCAGCGTCCTTTTCCATGGTGATACTTCATTTAATTAATCATCACTAAACTTTTCCCATTCCTCTCCAGCCATGTGAATGGAAACAGAAATGCCTGGGCTTCCTGGCTTTAGTCACAAACAACCCATGCCAAGCACTACGAGCCATCTGGTCTTTGTGAGCCGCTGGGAAGCAGATGAGGTGGAGCCCACCTTGAAGAGCACTGGGACCACTGGAGATGGACCAGAACCAAAATACCTAGATCCGACCCCCAGCTGAAGCCCTGACTGACCACGGGACCCTATGCAAGTCACGGAGACACCCTGAGCCTCAGTTTCCTCATCTGTAAAATGGGGTGGGATTTCTCACCTCATGAGATTATCTCAAGGATTTAGATGAGATGATCTGCATGAAGGCATCTGGCACAGAGCCTGACACATCATGGCACTCAGCGGATGGATGACCCCGGACCTGAGTTCTCTTGTCCTATTGCTGCTATCACCTTCCCGGGTCATGTTGGACTTACTCCGACTGACACCTGACATTCCTGAGACTCCAGTAATCCGAAACACTTCTTTCCTCTAAAGGAACTGCCTCCTGTTCCAAGCGGGGAAACACAACATCTCTGACGAGATTCCTTCTTTAGATGCAGCCAGCCTGGGGGGCTCTGGGCCGTACCTGGCTTTTCTGGCCCTGGCATTCAGAACTGTACATCTACAGGCCCTGCAGGGTGTCTGGTGCCAACTGATGGCAAGAACCCACATAACAAAGGGTCAGCCCAAACCCCACCACGGGACCCATCCGCTCTGACAGGGAGGATGTTCCTCTGCATGGTTCCATTTGCGCTGGTGATGAATTGTCGGGCTTATGGACAGGTGAGTTCCCTGGGTCTAGATTTGTGGCCCAGACTCAACAATCCCACAGACTGCAGAGGTCGGCATGTCCCTTCCCAGAGAGGCAGGTGGTCACAGCCCCAGGTGGGAGCTGGGGACTCTGTTTCACCCTGGGTGAGGAGGGAGGGATCTAGACCATTTCCAACCTTTGGCGCCTCTTCATTTTGCCCCAAACCCTGAACCTCATGGAAGACCTGGAGCCCCTGGATCCCCAAGGCCATCTCCTGGTGGGGGCTGAGTACTGACGGGACAGGCTGGAGAAGACGAGGGTCCCAGGGCCAGACCTTGGCAACCTCCTAGAGGCTTCTCCCACTCTCCAGCCACTTTGTAGGGAGGCCAGGAATTGGGAAATGTTGTGGTGTCATGAAACCAACTCCCTCAGGATGTTCTGAGCCTTAAAGACAAGTCAGCTTCTGGGAAGACCCCTGGAGGCTAGTTGTGCATGGCCAGAGCCCAGGACAGGCCTAAAGCTCTCCAGAATAGGATCTCAATGGGTAAGAGTATCCTCCCACCCCTTTAGAAGGAAAACTAAAGAATGAGTGAGAAATTCCTGTGGGATGGGTCTCAGCAGGTATGATCTACAGAACAGGACAAAAGCAAATGAACAGCACTTCGTTTAGATCCCCTGAGTAGCTAAAAGAATGTGTGGGAATTGGGAGGAGGCAAGGAAGGAAGAAATGCACCTCGTCAAAGGACCGACTTCCTTCTTCATTCCAAAGGAATTTCATTGAAGCTCCCACCAGCCCGGGGTGGAAGCATGTTGTGCTGGAGCAGGGAGGCAGTGTCTGGATTTCTCTCTAAAGACTGTCACGGATGGCTCGGCCACCTTGTGCGAGATTTGTAAACTGAGTGCAAAACTCAGACTTGTGCAGACAGCCAGAGAAGTTGCGAGGCTGCCTTTCTGCACACAGCTTCCCCTGCCAAGTTTGTGCTTTGTGTAATCCCGACACCTCTCTTCCTCCCCTCAACTACTTTCTCAAAACCCCTCAGGTGCGCTCAGACGAACTGGCTTTTGGGTCGCTTGCAAATGCACTAGAACCTGCTGCTCTCTGCAGCTACGAGTGTGTTTCAAATGCCTCCAAATGGTGTGCAGCCAGGGCTGATTTCCTGAGCGCTTTGGACATCGGGCTCTCAAAGAGTCCTTTCCTATCTGACTTTCAAAGTGAAAGCAGGTGCATGAACCCCACTCAGGCAAGTGGCTGACAGGGGACGAGGGGGTGTTAGGAGTCAGCGGTGCAACAAGAGGGAAGTGGGGTTTGGCACTGGGCACAGTGGACAGACCGGGTAGCTGGAAAGGATGCCATTGTCTCGAGCTAAGGCAGAAAATACTAGTTCACCCTCTGAGGATAGGTTACTCCATGTAGATGACCACAAATAAGGAACGTAAATCATCCAGGGCAAATCCTTCCCAGAGAACGCCAGCTCCCTGCCGTGGTCTTTGTTCAGGACCCGGATGTAGGTGCTACTACAGCTGCAGGTACGCGTCATTCACCCACCCCCAACCCCACAGGTCACATGCTCATTGCTCCACTTAAGCCAAATTTTTTTCTTGCCTTAAGTCAACACATCCCCAAAGCGTATACTATAAAAAGTAGACTATATAAAGAAAATAAACATTTTGAACGAAGAAGAGGATGAAAACAACTTGTAAACACGTAACCGAAACATAAAATATACATCAGTTCACTTACAGAGCCAATGGGGTTACATTGAATCATTTCAAAGGAAAGAAAAGGAAATTTTTTTTTCCCCGTTAGCTCTTAAATTTAGGAAAAGAATCACTGTAGCATGCTCACCTTGAACCAGGGATTGGATATCGTGGTTCTTGTACAAAGGAAAAAAATCCGCGAGGGGGTATGGAAAACAGTTTGGAAATCCGAGGTGAAGGAGGGAGGGAAGAAAAACTACAAGATTGCATAGTTGTGAAACAGTGGCTTCTCATCAAGGTGAACAAGTGCATCATCTGATAAAATAGCATTTGATATATATTTTCTTCTGTTCATATCTGTTGGCGGTATTTTGTTCTCTGTCCATCAGACATCTCATACAATGAAACATGTATACAGAACACACACACGCGCGCGTGCTAGCACTAACACCTGAATTACACAGCCAGCCTGGGAAAGGACCCCTCCACACTTGTTCTGGCAACGTCTGTGCTCACCAGTAAACACACTTTCACTGCATCCTAACCCCACTTCTTGTCGAAATTCATCTCTTGGATTCCTCCTTTCATCAGTGACTAGAGGAGAGGGTACGGGGGTGGGTAACATGGGATATGAAGGACAGCACCAAGACGGTTCTGTTCTCTTATTGAACTTCCGTGGAAATGTCTCATATTTTGGTTGGGGAGGGGTCACTGTTTTTTCAGAGTTGAGGGGGAAAGACAACTATAACAACTGCCTCTTATTTTTTTTTTTTTTTTTTTTATGCTTTCTTGAGGTAAATGTTATTTGTTAACACCGAGGCAGCGGACGTTTTTACAGAGCTGTTGGGAAACCTTAGAGTAAGGAAGAAACAGCACTGAGGTCTAATGTCGATGCTCGGAGCATTTAAAAAGCACATCCACATTTTAATTTAGTTCCCCTTCCTCTCATTCAGCCTACTCCTTCTAAAACATATGGAACGGAACAGAAGGATGAATCATTTCCACGATCACACTGGGCATCAGCACTTATCCCGTCCCCACCGGAGACCTCTCTTGCGCACATACTAAAAGTTAACCTAAAAATAAAATAAAGATGAGTATATTGTATATTTTCCATTCTTTCTATCTGCCTCAAGCACATATATATATATATATATGTATATATATATATATAATCATAGTTTACATTAATATATGAAATAGCAAAGGTCTTTTAGTTACATTTTATACAGAATCTCTGCATCTTATTTTTATTTTCTGTTCTCTCTCTCGCTTTTTGGATAAACAATTGGCTATAACGATCTAGAGTAAGGCTTCACAGAAAGAATTCTGCATGTTTTGTTTTTCTCTAAGAACCAAAGTATATAAAATGAGGTTTGATTCTAGCACCTTATACAGTATTAGTGATGTTGTTCCCTTGGGAGAAATTAGCACTTCCCAACGCCCTAGATGAATCTCTGTCGGTTACACGATATTCAAGGTGTTGCCCAAGGCAGGACAGAAAACATGGTAGAGATGGAGGAACGAGAGGAGGGCAAAACAAAACCCCAAGATTAAAATCTTAGCAACGTACAAACAAAATCTTAAAAACGTGTCAAGTTGCTGTCTCCAAATTAATAATGATTTAGTGATTCAGTGTTACCAATTAATCCTTTTGAATTACCTTTCCCCATGAGGTCAGGAAATATTATGATATTCATTTTAGATGGGGAAACTGAGGCTGGGGGGCTTGTGCAGGTGACAGAGGAAACTGTCCAAGGTAGGACGTGAAGTCAGGGACGCCCAACTTCCAGCTCCTTATCCCCAAACTGTCCCCTGCCACCTTTGAATGGTGAGTTGAGATTTTGGAAAAGCAGCTTATTGGCCATGAATGGGGAAGCAAAACAAACCAAGAATTAAAAAAATATATAGATATCAGCACCAAAGGAAGTTCAAAAGAAGCTGCACTTCGCTCCCTTATCAAACATTCTGTGTTATGGAGACAGCAACTTTCACAAGAAGGAAGAAGGAAACTTATCACCAGAGAGTAACCCATTGTATCTGTTGGTGCCCTTCCCAAATGTCAATACTCTCAAGAGAGACATTAGCTCCAGTTGAGTGGCATCTATTTTTGCAGAGGAATGATCAACTTCCACCAAAGCTGCATCAGAACCTCAACTATATAATTACATAACTATAGCAATATATCTATATCTATATCTATTTATATCTGTATGCATTAAAGTCTTGTACTGCACTGGCGCATAACACCAAGGAAGAGTCCTGGCATTGCTGTTTGCTGCAAGTGGCTGCCTCGAGTGGAGTTACATGACAGAGAAGCACCACAGGAAAAGGCACCACAAGGTTTTGAGAAGTTAAATTGTTTGTTGTCACTGCCCTGACCTCGCCATGGTGGGGGAGCAGAAAAGTCTTTCGAGCAATTGATTCAAAAGATCCTGGCCCACGTACATCTGTGCATTCCAACTTAACCGGGAGAGAGGGGAGAAAGAGCCTGACGCTGTTCTTTTTAATGCAATTTTCTTTTTGGCTAATAGAAAAGGAAAAACAGTTCCGTTAAAAAAAAAAAAAAAAAAAAAGGGGGGCTCGGACACTGGAAACCCAACCCAACTAAAAAAAAAAAAAAAAAAGTATGAAAAAGGACAAATGTCTTGTGCTAAGGAAAGTCCTACATGGAAGTCTGTCTTTCTAGCATAATTACTTAGTTGCAATGCACCAGGAAAAAAAGGAAGAAAGAAAACGAAGGAATAACATCCATAGGCACAGTTTACCACAAATAGCACCGGGTCTAGATTAATGAGGACGGACAGATGTCCACGTCTGTCCACGTAGCTGAGAACCATGAGGGTTGACTTAGAATCGACATGACCCCATCCTCACAGTCTGGCCACGGAAACGGAAGCCGTCGGCCATCGAGAGCACCAGGAATTAAATGTGCCGCTGACAGACCAGAGAAGGAAAGGAGGCAGCCCGGGACCGCACAGTCGGGTGTTAAATGGCGTTTTAATTTTTGTTAGCATGCTTGCCGGCCTTGCAATATCCCTTCCCCCGTTTCTCCCTCCAGGCAGGAGGCCACGCTCCATGTGGGATTGGGGAATTTGAATTTGTTGCAGGAAGTTCTGAATGTGGGGCGGGGTGGGCAGGGGACAGGGTTCTCCTCTCCAGCCATCGTCCTCCCCTGGCTCCGGGTCTGGCTGGAGAAGAGGAGGCAACTGGCCGTGCTGGTGCGACCTGCAGGCTCCCAGGGCTCGCTTTCCACTGTCCAGGCTGGTGGAGACAAGATAGGGCAACCCGGGACAGGGATCAAAATGGTTCTCTGTGCAGACACCTGGCTTCCCAAACCTGGGCAAATTCTCCTCCCCAAGACGGGAGGCCGTCACGGGGGAGGAGGGGCTGAGACTGCAGCCTTGGTGGCGTACTTATTTCCTTGATCTTAGACTGGCTTTTAAATTCTGATGCCTGTCCGTACCAAAAGTGATACTCCTATTTCAGTACGAAGAAAACAAGTGATTCTTACCACCTTCCAACAGTCTGAATTATTTATTCAAACCTGTTTGGGTACATAGACAACAGCGCAAACCGATGGCCTGTGCCCATTTGCAAGGGGCCTCCCTCCTCCAGCCCCTTCAGGGGGCAGAGAAAAGCCACCTTCCCCTCCCCAAGCTGACCCTCGAGTCTCCTCTGATGCTATTTTCCACCACTCACTTCCTACAACACCAGACCCGAGTATGTGGAAGTCTCTGCCTGTGGTTTTAGGAGAATAGTCTCTGCCCATTTATTCCTTCCGGGGGTTCCCAGAACTTCCTTCTGGACGGGAAATACACCGCTGGCTTCCAAGCCCCTGCCTCCGCCCTGACCTAAGCTTCTTGCTGCTCCAGCCCTGCAACTGCGGCGGCCAGAGCGCAAGGCCGAGTGCGGTCCCAGCGGCCAGGAGCGGGAGGTGGAGCCTCTGCCTTTAGAGCTGCTGATCTTTCATTCGGTACCTTCCTCCCCTCTGGCTTTATCCACGGGCAATGACGATGTTTGGGGTATAATAAGTGCTTGGTTAAATTAAATTATGTTTTAAGAACAGGGCCTTCTCCAAACACAGGGGTGCATTAATTACACAGCATGTATCATCGGCCACAGGTCTGAGGGCTCTCTGGGTACACAGGTCGTCAATAAGCAATACCTGTGCAGTTCAGAGGTGACAAATGGCAAGGTGACCATCTAGCCCTCCCCTAGAACTTTGGCTAAGCCACTTCCACAGAGACCTGCCCCAGAGAGACGGGGGCTAGACGTCTGCTCGTGTGTATTCCCGTAGGCTGAGACTCGTTAACAGCAGGCCGTCAGGAACCTACGTGTGGGCACGCTCAACTGGTGGGCTTTATTTTTTAGCCTATAGTTCCTTGTAAACCATTTTTAACACCAGCAAACTCAGAAGTAAAGGAAGACGTGATGTGAGCTTTGGAAGCGATGGTCTACTCACTTGCCTCTTCTCAGGATGTGCGAGCCGACGAAGATCAGATACATGAAGGAAAAGGGAAGAAGAAAAGGATCCTAGCTAGAAACAAGGCTGGGTTTCCCATGGGGACTAAAACTTCTGCAGCAAATCCCCTGTCTTAGTGAAACTAGGGCACCCACCGTCAGCGTGGGGTTGCCGAGTTCTAGAACTTTCCTTCCCTGGAGGCATACTTGCTCGATCACTTGTTCAGAGGGGGAAATATTTGGAATCTCAGAATCAACACTTATGACTCTGCTTCCTTGAAACCCGCAGATACACATACAAACCAGTTTCTCAGAGAGGAGGGGAGCAGTGAGAATATTTCGTTAGCCCTTTAGGGAAAATTACAAACTGTATGCACTCAAAGCTTTGCATTACCTGAGAGGTCCAACTATTAACACTTTTGCTCTATGAAGAGTCAGTCAGCAGTGTCATCAGCCTCACTGAGTTAAAACAGGACGACTGGTAGAAAAGTATCCAAGAAAAATGAAACCAGTG
>RJWJ010045819.1:0-11604 GCA_004363605.1 Indri indri | reverse complement strand
TCACATGGCGGTTTATCTCCAGGCTCCTCCGTGCCACCATCACCCCAGGGACTCCAGCGGGCTCCAGGGGACAGGGGGTGGCCAGTTGATATCCTCGTAAGCCCGACAATCTACATTTCCTCTTTGCTCTCACTGCACTATAACCTAATATCACCAACACACACACTTACTCCCAAACTCCACTTTTTATTTTTATAATTGTAAGAACCAACCAAAGTAGCTCATAATTAGGAAATGCTGAGGACCCCATCTGCATGACAGCACACATGTATTCACTTCTGCTGTGTAGATGTGTGTATTCTTCTACCATTGTGATGTCAAGCCATTGGTGTGCTGGGGTCAGCTCACAACAGTCCATTGACAGTTGCAGGTATTTTGCATGCCGGCTGTTAAATGGTAGCTTGAGGTATTTACACCATGGAAATCGGCAAATGCTACAGCTCACTCTTCCAGAGCCGTTGTTAAACGTCCACCAGCACATCGCTGATCTAGATGCTCATTTGTTCTAGCAGATATTTGATTTTTACTGATTTTTACTGGTCACTTAGGCTACGGCAGTTCTGACACCACTCTTTCCCTCTCATTATCATATTATGTAACTTTCTGTAATTGTCCCTTTGTGGTGACTTTGGATGCTTTCAGTATAAAACCAAAGGATCCCTATGAGTCATGTTTGTCCAATTATGTATTTTTAGTACAGACCTTGGTAGTCTGAGCACCACAAGCCCAGAGAACACTTGGAACTCTAGTATCTCAACTCTGAAGAATGAGAGTAAAAAAATGAACCAAGTTAAAGTAGTATTAATGCAAAACGAACACCTGTCTTGGTACTAATAACGTGCTATAAAGAAGGCATAATTCAAAATGTTGTGCATTTAGATTTATTTATAGTGAATAATGAAATAAAGGAAATATTTATAGTGAAAAACGAAATGAAGGAAATTAAAAATATAGTTCCTTCCATTCAAAAATGTAGACATATTACGGCAGATTACTAAAGCCAAGGACCTACCTTGGGTAGGTCTCTATATAAGAGACTGTCTATATAAATTGGCTCTCTATAGAAATAGTCTGTCTATCTTTACATCTCAGAGTATGTTTCATAGACCAGCAGCATTTTCATCACCTGGGAGCTTGTTAGAAATACAGAATTTGTAGCCCGGACCCAGCCTTACCATTTGCATGCTGACAAGATTCCCAGGTGATTCTTATGCAAATTAAGGCTTTAGAAGCATAAATGGGAATGATTTGCTGTACAGATGATTTTCTAAAATCCAGTAGAAAGCATTTATAGTTGGTTTCAAAATTTGTCTCTAATATTTAACTCAGAGTGATTGTTTTAAAATATAATTTTATATTAATATATATTTCAAAAATATATTTTATATTTTTATATAAAATATAATTTTATATTTTAAAATATAATTTGCTCTATGATTAAATGATGACAGATATTTAGTAAATTTTTTCTCCAGAAAAACATGATGATACAGGGTTTTTCCAAAAATGTCAAATTGAAGTTGAATTATTTTATTCATCTTACCTGCTCTTGTAAACAAAAGCACACATTTTAAGTATGATACAGATACTTGGGGGTAAAGCACACTTCCAGACCTTTTCAAGAGGAATTGAATTAAAGAGAGAGCAGAGAGGGATGGAAGGAGGAACAAAGAGAGAAAAAGAGAAAGACACATTAGTATCTTAATTTTAAAAAATCTCGAAAGCACATTTCTCCTAGAAATTTTTATAGCTTATTGAATGAAAATTTGTCATCTTTTCAAACGAACAGAAGGAGGTGAAGAAAACCAACTTTTTTAAACTTTAGGAGGAAATTGGAAGGAAGTGAAAAGATGATAAAGTATTATTAATAGAACAAATATTCCTTTAAACCACAGCTGGCTAAAGCTAGCCAACGATCACTGTCTTCATGGGAAGCCGAACAAATTTGAAAGCCTTAATCTGACAAAGAACAAATTTATTCTAGAGCTCAGTCTGTCTGAAATTAAGACCTGGTTCAAATAGTGTCTCTAAAGCTGCACTGTCCATTACTGTAGGCAATAGCCATATGAGCTATTTACATTTAAATTAATTAAAATTAAATAATTTATCTACAGGAGACACACTTCAGATTCAAAGACACAAATCGTTTGAAAATAAAAGGGTAGAAAAAGATGTACCATGCAAAGTGTAACCGAAAGAGAGCTAGATATAAGTGGCTATATTCTCAGACAAAATAGACTCTAAGAAATATTATAGAAAAAGAGGAGCATTTCATGATAAAAGGATCGATATATCTGGAAGATATAACAATTGTAAATGCACATGAACTTAACAACAGAGCCCCAAGTACATGAAGCAAGAACTGAAAGCACTGAAAGGAGAAATCTACAATTGAACAATTATAACAGGAGATTTTAAATTGCTAGAACAAACAAACAGAAAATTAGCAAGGATATGGAGGACTCGAACAGCAGTATCGACCAACTTGAACTTAGTGATTTTTTATTTATGTATATATATATAATATATAAATACATATATGTGTGTATTTATATATACACATATACATGTATATATATGATTTTATAGAGATATATATATCCCACATGACTCTACCCAACAACTACAGAAAATTAAGTAAATTAAAAATTCATTTCTTCAGTTGCGCTAGCCACATTTTAAATGCTCAGTAGCCACACATGGCTAGTGATTACCATATTTCAACAAGACAAATTATAGAACATTTCCATCATCTCAGAAAGTTCTACTGGAAAATGCTGTTCTAGATTTCTTAGGGACTTACACAAAAGTGTAAATTTTTGCTCTAAGAAAAGGGTTTTATCCACTCACCAAAACCCTCCTCACATTATTTTTAGAACTGTTTAACGTGTGACTTAAACATAGCGAAATACATAACATTTTGATTTTTTTTTTAAGTAACCATCTCCAAAAGAGTATTCCCATTATGTGCACAACTTTTCCCACGATGCTGGCATTGCCCAAAACAATTGTTGAACCTCCCTCTAAGAAATGCCTTTCAGATTAAAAAAGGGAAAACTGCCTTGTTACTGCATAATTGTTCCCTGTTGGAGCAAAAAGTATTCTCTAGGGTGTCACCCATCTTTTCCACCAGCCTCAGCTCTGGATGACTTTAAACTTGTAACCTGTCCACCTCCCCACCCCCACCCCAGAAGTGAAGATTCATCACCATATTCACATATTGAAAGAGATGTGGCTGGTGAACTTAAGGCCATGCCCAAAGAGGGCTGGCAGAAGCATCCCCCAAAATGACCTCAATGTTGAAATAGACAGATCATCTTCCAAACCGTGCACTTTGGAGCCAACAGTATTCTTTCTAAAACAGTAATCCCAATTACTCAGTATACACAACTGGTGCGAATAACATTCCTGCCTGAACACTCATGACTGGGGAGTTAAACAAAACATATACCAAACAGAAAATGTGGGAAATACTTTAAATTTTAGATTTCCACTTTTTCTTAAGTGGGAAATTTTAAGGAAATACTGCGAGACCAAACTTAATGTGATATCTCAGGGCAGAGTTTTGTACAATGCAATTGCAAAGCCTATCAGTATTACAGGGGAGGAAAGACTTCTTTCCTCACCCATCGCTAGTTCATGCCTGAGGCACCCATAACAAAAGACAGATTTACAAGAGAAAAGCATACAAATTTATTTAATGTGAGTTTACATGACATGGGAGCTTTTGGAAATGAAGACCCAGAGAACCTGGGGATCTGCATATTTAGGTTTGATGGAGAGTGGACCGTCATGGGGAGGTGTGATTGGACAAAGGAGATATGACCTAATGGTAATAAGCTGGAGGGAGCTTAGCAAGACCTGTTTGTTCAGATTCTTCTCTGTAGCCTTGTGTCTTCAGAAATAAGGAAGTTCCTTTCCCCCTGGTGCAGGGAGAGCACCTCTCACAGAAGGGTCTTATGACCTGCTGCAGGGAAGAAGGAAGGAGGCGAGGTGAGAGAAGCTTTCCTATCTCTGCTGTTTTCTCAAATGCCCCCAATTTCCATATTTGGGGGTAATGCATCCTGAACCTCATCAGAATCATCTGGGGCACTTGTTAAAAATGAAGATGCCTGGGTACACCTTGGATCTATGGAATCAGAATCTCCAGGTAGGACACGGGAATTTTAAACCAACTCCCTAGGTGGTTCTTATGTATTGTAAACGCTGAGATACTCATCCTAAAGTTTGGTTATGTCCTGAGGAGGATGGTTCTTCTTTAATCCCCTTGGCTGCTTATTGTCTTAAACATCAAGAAGGCCCCACAACAGTCCAAGGCAAGGACCAAGCTGGGTAGCATTCAGAATCGAGACATATGCCTCCTCCATTTCCCTGGCCTTCAGATTTATGAAGAACAGTTGGCCATAGACAGTGCCCAGAAGCCCAAGACCCTGAGTAGATTTTAGCTAAGACATTTGAGGTTAGAGAGAGGCCAAGAATGCCATTGTTACCTCAAGAGAAAGCCCTTAGGCCAAGGGCTGTGTCTGCATGTTTGTGATGAGCTTCATGTGTGCTGAGCAAAAGACAAATAACAATGACCAAACTTAGCTGGGGGTTTTTGGGTTGTTTTTTTTAACCTGTAAAGACAGACTTGAACTTGATCTGAAAGCTGATCTTTGAGTCCCCATTTTATTATTCTAAGCCAGCATTATTAGCTATAGGAAACAATCCTGTTGGTGGAAGGAAATACTTAAGGAGCCGTTTAGTCTTTGCCAGGTGTGTGATGTAGTGGGGAAACTGAATGCAAGGTGTGTTTGTGTTCACCTAACGTTAACATGCGAGATAGCTGATTCATTATTTTAGAAATGGATATATTTTCTGGATCAAGATGAAAAATTACATGACTAGGTCTTTGTGGCCAATGACAAGGGGAGAAATTAAAGTAGTAAACTGGATAATTTCAGACAAAGGGGAAATACCAACATTATTTCCTCTATAATGTCCGTGGTTTTGGTATACGGACCAGCCCTGTCTTTGTCGTTACGGAAATAAGGTTCATTTTAGAGTATCTCTCTGAATTTGATTAATTGATGGATACCATACGTCACAATATCTCCAAGGCTACTTTTCATGGCAGTCGAGTGTGGATTCTGGAGTCCCACCAATTGGATTCGAATCCCACCTCTGCTACTTATAATCTGGGTGACCTGGCTTGGGTGAGAGAGCATCCCAGCCTGCCAGAGGCAGAGAGGCTTCCCGGAACGTGGGCTGTTCAGTGCTAAAACCAGGAAAGTCTCAGGTGACCTGGGACAAGCTGGCCATCTTAGACCAGGAGCAAGTTATTTTACCTTGCCATGCTTTAGTTTGCTCATCTGCCATGTGGGGGTACCAGCCGCAGTAACCTACCTTGTGGAGTCGGCAATTGCAGGAGGTACAGCCCCAAAGCACCTGGAACTGTGCCTGGTGCATTGTTGGCGCAGATGTGTTTGATGTCACTTACATTGGCAGTGGCCTGCTCCTCCTCCTCAGGCAACAGACAGGCATCGAAGAGCTGATGCCATGTGATGACAGAATGCGCCTGGAACCAGACCACGGATGTCACTTACAGAAGACGTTGTGAAACATCCACTGGAACCTTCCTTCACTGTGTGGGACACAGTTGAGATGCTTGCGCAATAGGCATTGGTATGTCCCATGTGGTAGCAGTTGTGACATTTAGGTCCTGAATGATAAGTCCACCCCCCCACCCGGTACGGTAGTGTGGGGCAGGCCTGTAGGATGATGGGAAGAACAATCAATACCAAAGTGCAAGTCGAGGACAGTCTAACTGTGTATGGGCCAGAGTCTACAATACATCTTCTCCTCCTTTCATCACATTCAATAAATAAACACACATTTATTGAGCACCTACTATGTGCCAGGCTCTGTGTGCCACCTGCACTAGAGTTGTGCCCTGAATACAGCAGACAATGCCTTTTATTCTAGTAGGCACAAGCTTCCACTCCTTCTTTTAGCACATGGCTGTCGAGCACCTGCGATGTGCCATGCAGTCTTCTAGGCGTCTGCTTTGCAGCGTTTGTAGAAGGATGAGCAACACACATATAGGAATATGAGGGCGATGGAGAGTAATATGGCTGATGCCCACTGAACACTGTCAGGGCCTGGCACTCCTCCAAGGGCTTGATGCGTATTATCTCAGTGAAGCCTCACAATAATTTACTTCATATTAAACAAAGCTAACTCATATTAAACGAGTTAATATATTATTAATAATTTTTATCCTTATTTTATAAATGAGGAAATTGAGGCACAGAGACAAGAGCCACGCTCCTGCTCTTCACCACGACATTAGACCATTCCTCCAGAATAACAGTTCTCAATCAGGAGTGATTTTGTCCCCCAAGGGGCATTTGGCAATGCCTGGAGACACTTTTGATTGTCACAACTGGGGAAGTGCTGCTGGCATCTAGCGGGCAGAGGCCAGGGATGCTGCTGTCCTGCAGCACACAGGACAGCCCCTGCAACGGAGAGTTACACAGCCCGCACCACTGTAAGTGCCAGGCAGAGACAGCCTGCTCTAGAATGCCGGGGATGAGGGCGGCATTGGATGGAAGCGCTTGGAAGGCCTCTGTGCGCTTCAGTATTTGGGCTGTGTGCATGGTCAGAGGGCAGAAGCCATGCAGCTATCCGGGGACACCAGGGCAAAGGCCCTGAGGGGATGAGCCCTGGCCTGCGGTGGAAGCCTGTGTGGCCGGAGGGAAGGACTCAGGAGATGAGGCAGAGAGGGGGGTCAGGGCAGGTGGGGCTTGCAGCTGAAGTCAGGGGGCTGGAATTGACCCTAAGCACAGTTAGAAGCCACTGGAAGGTCAAAAAGTGTGAGATTATAGGTGGCTTTTAATCTTTCTTTCTTTTTGCTTATTTCTATTTTGTGACTATGGGCTGAATTGTGTCCTCTATAAATTCATATGCTGAAATCCTATTTCCCAGTCCCTCAGAATGTGACTGTATTTGGAGACAGGGTTTTTAAAGAGGTAATTAAAGTAAAACAATGTCACTAGGGTGGGCCCTAATCCACTATGACTAGTGTCCGTATAAGAAGAGAGTAGGACACAAACATGCTCGCCCAGAGGAAAGACCGTGTGAGGACACAGGGAGGAGGAGCTGGCCATCTACCAGCCAGGAGAGAGGTTCAGAAGAAACCAGCCCTGCTGACACCAAAATCTTAGACTCCGAGCCTCTAGAATTGTGAGAAAATAAATTTCTGTTGTTTAAGCCACCCAGTCTGTGGTCCTTTACTGTGGCAGCCCTAGCAAACACACACAATGACTATTTCCAAGGAGAGGAAAATGTGTACACAACCACGTAATTACAGAAAAGAAAAAACACCAGTAAAAGTTCTTTAAAAGGACTAGCCAAAGGAGACATTGTCAACATCTTTGAGACTCCAAGCAGAAATGAAAGCTGTGTTTAAAAACTAGCTGTAAGGATAAGAGGAGAAATCGTTTTTAAGAAACATGGGTACCCCGAGAGGAACAGAAGTAGGACATTTCCATGGCATCCTTCCTGACAAGGCCAGACAGGTACTAATCTCACGGTGATGGCTGCACAATGCCCAGGACACCTCGCCTCGTGAGGATTAAGTTTGGAGAGAAGCAGGCAAGGCTGTGATGAATGTGTCATAGCCACTACCTGTCTCCTGATGAGTTTTAAAACTGCTTCAGAAAAGCCAGTTGAGTTTACAAAGGGCATTCAAGGTTACAAGAGGGCTGGCATCACAGGGGAAAGAAAAAGAAAGAAAAAGAAAAAGAAAAGACATGAGTGACTCAGATGTTTAGCAGAGTTTCAAAATGGCCACTGTGGGTGGATGTCAAAATAAAAAGGAGAATACATAATAAAATGTAAGGAAAATATATAATAAAACATGCAAAATGGATTGAAGGGGGGCAAAGGAGGTCTGTGTTAGCATGTGTCACTTTGCATTTGGATGTGTTCAGAGTCGTGTTCATTTGCAGGTCACAGACATGCTGTGCAATGTTTCTATCGATCTCCTTAGGAATGGAATATGACCCAGACCACAGCCATCCCCCAAATGTGTGCCCCATTAATTGTGGAATTGCCTTGTTTGGATCTCAGAAGGAAAGCTCAATTGTATCTTCTTTGCGTTGCAATCTGAGCTGAATAGACAGGACTGGAGCAAGGCTGTTTAATTTGGAATCATCCATCGTCACTTTGTCTTAGAGATCCTGAGAAACCATCCTCTGTCAGCAAATGCCCAGTAGCAGCCAACGCTGACTGCTCCCACCCATCCTCCCTGTCGAGGCCTTACCTCTTGGTTTGATAAATGCTTACTGTTCCAAATTCCCTGTGGTGAGAACTCCCCATCCCCAAAGTCTAAGAGGGCTCAGGGGGTGTCGAGTCTGGCTGGCACTAGGAGATTTCAAATGGAATTACAGCCAGCTGGGTAAGTGGTAGTGGTTTGACCATGTGGTCCTGGCTAAGATGCAGTCAACTTCCTCAGGAGGGTGGGTGATGGGCACCTCCTCTGGTGAACTTCACTAAGAGAAGAGAAACCTGGGAGGGCAGAGGGCGGGGAGAGAATGAAGAGTGCCCTCACGTTCAGAATCAAAGAAACGCTTGTGGGGACGGGATGTGTTATCTCTTAGTACAAAATGGAGCCTGAAGAACCAAGGAAACATGACTCAGAGACATCCTGAAACAGCTTCCAGGCCCTGTGGTAGCTGACTTTGAGGATAGCCCACAATTGCCACCTTCAGGTAGACACACCCTGATGTAAGCCTGGCCCTGGGTATAGGCTGGATCTAGTGACTTGCTTCTATGATTGGGTTACAGAAGACTGTGACTTCCATCTTGCTAGCATTCTCATTCTCTCTCTCTCTCTCTCTCTCTCTCTCTGGCTTTGATGAAGCAAACTGCCACAATGGAGATGCCCACATGGCAAGGGACTGAGGGCGGCCTCCAGCTAACAGTCAGCAAGACACTGAGTCCTGCCCATAAGCACTGAGCAAACTGGGAAGTGGATCTTGCCCCAGTCGAGTCTCTCTGACAGCCTCATGGGGAACCCGGAGCCCACGCCTTGACTGCAGCCTTATGAGTGACTCTGCATGCCCAGATTCCTGACCCATAGGAACGGTGAATTAAAAACATGTCATTGTTTTAAGCTGCTCAATTTTGGAATAATTTATTATGCAGTGATAGATAACTAATACAGGTCTCGGCTGAGACCTGTGTCCTCTCACACAAGACTCTGAGTCAGAGGCCAGCCTGGCGCTGCTGCTGCAGCAGCGGGAGCCCTCGTCTGTGACACAGGGGAGTGGATTCCAACCTCAACAGTCCCTTCCAGGTCTAAAGGTCTGCAAACATGTGGGCACTTCCATGTTGCATTTGCAACTAGCTATATTCCTGCACAAAAGCCTTGTCACTGTAGACCCAGGGTCAGAGTTTCCAGGTGTGCTCTGATGCCCAAAGGTGGGCACTGAAACTCTTTGTAAAATGAGGTGAACCATTATTTTTCTTTCTTTCTTTTTTTTTTTTTTTTTTGTCTTTTTGTGCCCCAAATGTGTTCACAGGAGACATGAAGCATTCCTAAATTGCCTGAAATTTGTAGACAAGGAGTAGCTCTGAAACTACTGGATGCAGAAGCATATCTTGAATTCTTCTTGAAATAGCCTCCTTGCCTTGCTCTACTTTTTCTTTTTTTCTCTAACACTTACCACCTTCCAATGCAGTTTATCACTTACTGATTTATTATGTACATTGCATATTGTCTGTCTCTATCCACCCACATTTCAAAAGAAATCCTGCCAGGCAAAGATTTGTGTCTGTTTGATTCACTGATGTATCACCAGCACCTAAGATAGTGTCTGGCACATAGCATGTGCTCAGTAAATAACTGCTCAGTAAATGATTGCCTTTTTGGAGATAAGGTAGGGTGTGGTAAGGAGAGAAAGGTGTTAGGATACAAGTCACAGTAAACTTTGAACTGTGCTGCATTGAAAAAATGTTTATTAAACGACCATATCTGGTCTTAAGCACCAGTGTTATGCCCTAACACAGAGCTTTGCAAGAGTTGACCCCACTACAAGTTATTTCTCCCTCAGCCCTTGGAATGTCTGGAGCCCCTGCCAATTAATCTTTGAGCAGCCTGCTAGAGACTGAATGTTTGTTGCCACCCCACCAAATTCATATGTTGAAATTCTAACCCCCAATGTGATGGTATTAGGAGGTGGGGCCTTTGGGAGAATGCTCATGAATGGAATTAGTGCCCTTAGAACAGAGGCCCAACCGAACTCCCTGCCTCACACTGTAACAGGAGGTTATGATGAGAAGACCATGGTGTATGAAGCAGGAAGCTGGCCCTCACCAGATACCACGTCTGCTGGTGCCTTGACCTTGAACTTCCCAGCCTCCAGAACTCTGAGAAATAAATTTCTGTTGTTTATAAGCTACCTGGTCTGTGGTGCTCTGTTACAACAGCCCTGAAGACAGCCTCTGCTGGAATGCCACGTCCCTCCCATCTGGCCCCCGGCTGCCCACACGTGACACTTCTCCATGTGAACCAAGACAAAAGGTTGGGAAGCACTGGCCCAGCCAATCAGCCTTAACTGTAAAGTTCTAAAAAGACCACTCGTGAATATGATTCTGATGATAATTATATGCTGAATTGGACACTTATTCTTTTTCCTGGCTAGGCTTTACTGCCCTTTTTCAAAGAATGGAATCATATTTTTCTAGACTTTTCCCTTTTCTGCTAATAAATCTCTTGACTACATTCATGTCAGGACTGGGTCCCTGACTCAAGTCCAGCCAATCACATAGCATGGACTCTTCATGGCCTCACTGATTGGTTCATGGTAGACATTTGACCCTGGCCTGGCCAATCAGAGGATGAACTCTCTGTAGCCTCAGTGATTGGTTCATGGTGGACACCTGACCCAGGCCTGGCCAATCAGAGGATGGATTCTCCATGTCCTTAGTGGTTGGTTCAGGGGTGGACACTTGAACCAGGCTGGACAAGTGGTCTTCCATGTCATAGTCATTGGTCCAGATTCCAGTATGTGGTCCAACTCCAGCTAATAAGACTCAATTCAGGGATGTTTGTTTGAATAGCTGTGACAGGGACTCTCTTTTTTTCTCTGGGGTTTCAAAGAGGATGGAGAATAAGCCTGGACCTCCCAGCCCCTGGCTCCCAATCATGACCCTGCCTAATAAAAGAGCCAACATGAAGGAAAGCTGAACTGAGAGATGGAAAGAATGAGGACTATGACATCATTCGAGTGCTTGGATCCAGCAGTGCCTGAAGGTAGGCTTTTCAGTTATGTAAAACAATACTTTCCACTTTCTGCTTATGCCAGTTCAAATTGAAAGTATCCTAATCCAATAGCGCACAGAGGATATAGCTTACAGACCAGTCCATCTCATTTTCCATGTCCTGGACGCTAGACAGCGAAAAGATGTGAATGTGTATATTACTGATGATTAAGTTTACGTGGCTTTTTCTCTGACAGCATTCTGAATGACACATTGCCATAGAACAGGAACATTTTAGACAGTGATGATGCTATTATCCCACTGACAGAAGGACCCACCAGGATGCCAGTTTATCTG
>RJWJ010045818.1:0-11602 GCA_004363605.1 Indri indri | reverse complement strand
TAAATAAACCCAGGGATTAAAATTAAAACTTTGACCAATCAATCTATCATAATAAAAAAAATTATATCAACCCAAATTTGCATCAGACAGTAGGGAAAATATTATGTGGATAGAATGAAATTTTAAAATGCAATTACAGAAGAGACAACTGAATATTTGATTATCTCCTACCTTAGAATCTTGGACTTGAGCTCTATAGATGCCTGGTAAACTATCTGGTCCTTTTACCCAAAGCCAGAAATTTCTTTTTGCCCTGTACTGACTTTTTATCCCACTGGTGTTCCAAACCAATTGTTGTTGGGGCTATAATGGTCAAATAAAAGTTCCAAAAGGAATCGCATTTTCTTAGGTTTTCTTTTTCAAACCATGGCTGCAAGTCCAAATCTTTAGTTTCCTGAGCCCATCAAAAAGAACACACTGGGGTTTTTTTTGTTGTTTTTTGTTTTTTTTTTTTTTTTTTTTGAGACAGAGACTTACTCTGTTGTTCAGGCTAGAGTGCCATGGTGTCATCATAGCTCACAGCAACCTCAAACTCCTGGGCTCAAGCGATCCTTCTGCCTCAGCCTCCCAAGTAGCTGGGACTATAGGCATGCGCTACCATGCCCGGCTAATTTTTTATATATATATTTTTAGTTGTCCAGCTAATTTCTTTCTACTTTTGGTAGAGACGGGGTCTCACTCTTTCTCAGGCTGGTCTCGAACTCCTGACTTCAAGTGATCCACCCGCTTTGTCATCCCAGAGTGCTAGGATTACAGGCCTGAGCCACCGTGCCCGGCCCACACGCTGTTCTTAGTAAAGACAGAGGCATAAAATAGGAAATTTTACCCAATTTGAAATTTGAACAAGATCAGCTCAAAATGAAGAATTCTAACACTAGTGCAACAGATTCTATGCAGCTCGGTTTGATCAAGTACAGTATCATGGGAAAATTTTTTCCTGCATTCATCCTTACCAGGGGTGATTCATCGCTTTCTCCAAAAAGGGCGAGGCTGCTGAGCTACCTGTTTAGCTCAAGGGAAGGGCCTGACATGCTTCTGTAGGTGTGATTGAGGAATTGAGGGCATTGGAGGTCCTATTCCTGGCAATGCCGATTTGAGGGGACATTTGTCTTATTTTTTTTTCTGTGTAGTGCTTCATACACTTGGGGACTTCCCAGCCTTTTGAGCTTCAGAGACAGAAAGAGCCCAGCATGACTACAAAAGTAGAAACTGCATATCCTTGCTTTCCTAGCTTCTCTTGCAGAGAGAACAGGAACTTATGACTTGGCCTCCAAGAATCAGACTCAACAACACCAGACAAAATCAGAAGCCAAAGATGCAGAGAAGCAGGCACCACATAGACCTTTTTTCTAGTGCCGATTGTGGTTCACAGTTTCAGGGTGACCACGTTGCAGGTGGTGCAGTGGTTGTAGCTTAAATGGCATCATCTTGTGTGTGGTGGGTGCAGTGATGGTTTTTCTCATCATGCCTGCTCTGGCATGATTGTGGCTGTTGTCTCTAATTGCTTAGCCTTAAGTGTGTTTCTCCAGCCCTTGCAGTGATCTGTAAAATACCCAAGATCTTTTCATACATGTCTCTCTGCTGAAACAGACAGAGTTCTGTCTTGCAACTATGAGCACTGATGCTCATAAATAAATATCAGCACCTCCTTTGCTCTAACTGTTGTGTAGAGTATGGAAAAATTTTCATTTGTATCCCCTAAGGGAATGTTGTTACTGAATGTTGATTGCTTTTCTTTAGCCTAAATTAATTAAATGACACAGTATCTATTGTAGAAAACAAACAAAGATCATTTTGCGCAGTATACTGTAAATAGTGATTATAATGTGTGATCTTTCCAGAGAAATAGAAGGAAACAATGTGTTCATTCAGACAGCTCCTGTTGGAAATTCCAAGGCTGTCCTCTACATTGTAATGCATTTCCTCCTTAGCTCTAATGCAGCAAACTCCACAGTGATTTAACCAACAAAATAACAGCAGTAAAATCCAGTGTAGGATAAGAGTTGGAAACAAAGTAAGTGCGTGAATCCTGCTTTATGGAAAACATATGGAGCACATAAGCATTTCTCCATAAAAGATAGGAAAACAAGGAACAAAGCTGTGGTCTCTGGTTTGTGGAACAAGAAAGGCTATTCTCCATGCTCAGCTCCATCTTCTTGGGTGCACCCAAAAGCTAGAGAGACACAGCATGCAGAGTAAGCTTGTTTATAAAGCAATCCCCTGCAACAACACTTTGCTTGTCTTTAAAGCTGGGGGAAGAGGCTGTTCATAAGGTTGATCAGTACATGCCCCTGACCACTCTGCCACACAGAGAGCACCTCCTCCCACTTCAGCATCATCTGAATTTAACTCACTGTTTATATTTGTTCAAATGCTATTCAGCATCTATAAGCTTCCCGACTGTGGTCCTGTCTCTTCTACCTCTTTGTCTTCACTGAGAGCAAAGGTGGCCCTTATTATGCATTTATTTATTGCTAAGTCAGTAGAGGTCATAGATATGTATTCAAACTGTAGCTAAACTTTTGAGGAAAGAACATAGTGAAATTAATATCTCACGCATACGAAGGAGATTCTGTCATAGAATCAGGCTGAAGGGGAAGCCACCAGTGATGAGGGTGTTGGGTATGTGGGCACATATACAGGCTCTGGGAGAAGAGGGGAAGAGAAAGGACTTTCTCCTTCTTCCAAGAAAAGCAAAGGCCAGGTTTCAGGCAGTTCCTTAGTCAGCTGGCTGGTAAATTACTTTGTCTGTTTGTTTGGTTTGCTCTCTCACACACAGCACCAGAGCTGATAGGGACAGTTCAAACCCAGGATATCATTGTTGTCATCGGCATCTTTTGTCAAAGGAGCAGGGCGTGAGAACTCCTTATAAATGCCATTCTACGCATATTGACAGCCTGTTACTCCTGATGCGCTACAGAATATGTTAACATATTTAATCTTCTCACCCTCATGTGGTAGGTTTTATTTTTATTCCACTTTGCAGATAAAAAAACCAAGGCTCAGGGATGTCAACCACTGCCTGACAGTCCATGGATAGGAGGTAGCAGTGAGAGGATGCAAGTCCTGGGTCTTCTTAAACTGTTCCTGTGTCTTTGTTCAATAGCTCATCAAATTCCTTTCTGAATGTAAAAAGGAGTTATAATGAAGGACTGATGAGAGCTTTTATTCACCTATATATTTGTAATACATTTTCCATAGTGGAATATTCAGGTTTTAATGCTTAGGAAATGTGTGACATGCTAGACAACTCAAAGTGGAAGAGAATGAATTAAGGTACTTAAGTGCGAAAGTCCCAGGGGTAATAGCTTTAGTCCATTGCTCTCTTCCCAGAACACATTCACCCTCTGAGAAGGTGACATCCTCTGTCTTGGTTTCATCCCAACCTGGATGACTGCGAATGGCCATCTCTAGGCCTTTCCTGTCTCTTTCCTTTATATCCCATCCTTCTGCCTGCTGCTCCTTCCGCTGGTGCCTTGGACGTGGCTTTCCTGGGGAGAAAGCACCAGATAATTTCACGCCAGAACTGGGTCTTCCTCTGGACCACCACCCTCACCTCCACTCAGGTATTCTCAGAGGGCTCATCATTTTGGTTTTACCTGGACACAACTTTAGGGAGCTGGTGATATCTTTTATTTAACACCATTCTGCAAGACGATTGAGTTTCTCTGTACCCAGCTTGGCCTTAAAATACAAAAACCAGCTAAGTGGGTTCTCAGCAGGTGTAGCAGAGAAAAAAATTAATAGTTATTCAGGTAGTCCTTAAAAAACCCAATTGGAAAGCTATTTGGGCTAACTTTATGTGTATATGTAATAACTTAGTCAATCGTAAAACCTAAATTAACAGAAGTATTGTTTATTATTTATTCAAAAATGGTTATGGGCACCTGTATGTACTAGGCAATTTATACAAGCTACCTTATTTGAGCCTCACAATGCCCTTGGGAGGTGTTATTATTATTCCCATATTTACGAATGAAGACAATCAGTCTCTGAAGGGTTTCATGCCAGAGCACCTGGTTAGCGAGCAGTGGGGTCAGGATTAGACCCTGGTGTGACCACCCACAGCCATGCACACTCCTGCCCCGTCACTGCCACTGCCACCATCCACTTCATCTGTTCAACCAGAGACGAGCATTTACATTTGCTTTTCAAAAGTAACTGTCAATATGTGCCAGGGATTTATCAACTGAAAATTGATTATTAAACACATTCATCTCTTTCAACTTGACCTCATGTAGGCAAGAGATCCGCTTAACTTTTTTTTTTTTTGAGACAGAGTCTCACTTTCTTGCCTGGGGCGAGTGCCGTGGCGTCAGCCTAGCTCACAGCAACCTCAAACTCCTGGGCTCAAGGGATCCTCCTGCCTCAGCCTCTCAGGTAGCTGGGACTACAGGCGTGCACCACTATGCCCGGCTAATTTTTTCTATATATATACTTTTAGTTGTCCAGATAATTTCTTTCTATTTAGTAGAGATGGGGTCTCGCTCTTGCTCAGGCTGGTCTTGAACTCCTGACCTTGAACGATCCACCCGCTTCGGCCTCCCAGAGTGCTAGGATTACAGGCATGAGCCACCTCGCCCGGCCCACTTAACTTTCTTATAAGCAAACCTCTATTCACCACACGTATCTGCCCCAAGGCTCCTGCTCCAGCAGCTCCACGTGGTAGGGAAGCCTGAAGGAGTGACATGGGACAGGCTACCGAGTGTCTCAGCAGAGGGTCACATTGAATTACTGACTTTAATTGGTATTTTTACATTTGTATCATAAACAGGGAGTTGATTTGCCTAAATCTAGCTAATATGCGGAAATGTTTTAATTATGTAGACAGTCTAAGTTGTTGAGTTAAGTCAGGCTACATGTGATTTTAAAATAAACCAATAGGATTCTGAAAAAACCAGCAACATCTGCTTATAAAAGAAAAACAAATAAATTAAATCTTCTGAACTCTTTTTTTTTGCTTTAGAAATGAGAAAACAATAAAATCAATACCTATGTCCCTAAGTCATGTGTTGGGGAGATTGCTAGAAAAACCCTAAGCAATTTAATGAAGTGCAAAACTTGCTGGAGATGGGTGATTAAATTGCAGCATGGATGTCTCACCTCCTACCTCCCCAAACAAGTAAATGTGGTTGCATTTAAGAAGTCAAGAAGTATCTCTTAAATAACATTTAAATCCTTTTCCTTCTTTCCTTTTGTGTTCCCTACACTTCATCATCAATTTTCTAAAATTCTAAGCTTTTAAGCCTATGGCAATAGTAATTATTCTAGAAAGCAGATAATCCTGATGTTTACAAAATCAACATGTAATAATATTGAAAATATACTAGCTCAGAAATACTGTTGAATTTATTGGGTTTCCAGAAACTGTGCTTTCATAATGAGTCCTGTGCCCAAATTTAATTAATCAATGTTCATTTCAACATTTCCATTTATTCTCTCTTCCAAATCATCCTCTCCATAATCTGTTCTCAGTGTACAGGAGCCTTTCCCCCAAAATCTCAAACATTTTTTGTA
Source organism: Indri indri (assembly GCA_004363605.1). NCBI lineage: Eukaryota > Metazoa > Chordata > Mammalia > Primates > Indriidae > Indri > Indri indri. The sequence goes on along the minus strand of RJWJ010045818.1, from coordinate 6,085 downwards.
TTCCATTGTTTCATAAGGTTTGTTTGAGAAAGAAAAGTATTAAGAGAAAAAAAATATACAACTTTTCTTTGGCTCAAATCGATGAGAATAAGGATATGTCTATATCTGAGGAAAGTACGAGCACTACATGTACAGTATACATGCATATGCTACGTGCCCATGTGGTCACATTTCTTTTTGTGATTCATCTCTTTTCATAGCATTTACAAAATGCTTTTATAAAACAATGCATCTTTATTTTATGGTTTTATAATTGTAAATACAAATGGTCCCTGACTTAACAGTGGGTTGACTTAAAATTTTTCAACTTTACGATGGTGTCAAAGTGATACGTATTCCCTATACTACTTGACTTATGATGGGATCATGTCTGGATAAACCCATCAAGTGTGAAAATGCACTTTAGAATTACATTTTCAACTTAATAATGGGGTTTTTTTGAGAAATAACCCCATTGTAAGTTGGGAAGCGTTTACACTGCACAAGCAATCTTATAATAACAGACATTTTCAAATGAGAAAGTTTCTCATAATTCCACTTCTCAACAAATCTCGTTTTTATTTTTCTCTTCTATCTATGTGCATATGTAATATTTTGCATAGCTATAATTATTCTCTAAGATAAATTTTGCCAACTCATATATTACCTAATATTAAGTGACATATTTTACACACAATACCAGGCTGACAATAATGGAATTAATCTTGCCCATCCCAACCCTAACATCTTGAGAGATAATTCTTTAACTATTCTCAAAAGTCTGTCCTCGTTCAACAACTTTATTCTTTTCTTTTGCTTTTTTTCCCCTTTCTTTCTTCCTTTTTTTATTTTTTATTTATTTATTTTTTTTGAGACAGAGTCTCACTCTGTCACCCAAGGCTCCAGCTCCAGCAACTCTATGTGGTAGCGAAGCCTGAAGGAGTGACACAGGTTAGGCTACTGTGTGTCTCAGGAGAAAGTCACATTGAATTACTGGCTTTAACTGGTATTTTTACATTTGTATCATAAATAGGAAGTTGATTTGCCTAAATCTAGCTAATATGGGGAAATGGGATGTTTTAATTATGTAGACAGTCCAAATTGTTGAGTTAGGTCAACTCAGGGTAGAGTGTAGTGGTGTCATCACAGCTCACTGCAACCTCAAACTCCTGGGCAGAAGCGATCCTTCTGCCTCAGCCTACCCAATAGCTGGGACTACAGGCACACACCACTGCACCCAGCTAATTTTTCTATTTTTAGTAGAAACAGGGTCTTGCTCTTGCTCAGACTGGTCTCGAACTCCTGACCTCAAGCGATCCTCCCACCTCGGCCTTCCAGAGTGCTAGGATTACAGGTGTGAGCCACTGCACCTGGCCTGTTCAACAACTTTTAAGCTTCCACTTGGTAAAATACTTGTCATGGTTAATATCGTGTGTCAACTTCACTGGACCATGGGGTGCCCAGATTAAACATTATTTCTGGATGTGTCTATGAAGGTGTTTCTGGATGAGATTAGCATTTGAATCAGTGGATCAGTGGACTCAGTAAAGCAGCTTGCTCTGTGTGTGTGTGTGTGTGTGTGTGTGTGTGTGTGTGTGTGTGTGTGCTAGGGGGACATTATCCAATCTGTTGAAAGGAAGAATTCGTCCTTTTTTCCTTTTTTTCTGCCTCACCATTTGAGCTGAGACATTTCATCCCATCTTCTCTTGCTCTCAAACTTGCTCTCAAACTGGAATTTACACCATCAGCTCCTCGGGTTTCAAGCCTTCAGCCTAAAACTGACTTATACAACCAGATTTCCCGGGTCTCTAGCTTGCAGACAGTAGACTGTGGGACTTCTAGCCTCCGTAATCACGTGATATAATTATATGCAATTGGTTCTGTTTTTCTGGAGAACCCTGACTAATACACCAATTGGAGCTTGCTGTTATGCTTTTGATCCACCTTAAGTGTGATAAGTCTATGTATTCTGACAGTGGGTTTGATTTTTGGACTCTATCACATTTTTGACCAAGTCAGGTTTGATAAATAATATTGAAGTTGGCCAGAAAATCAAGCAAAAGTAAAAATCAATGCAGCTGGTGAGTAACCTCACAAGACACAGAGTTTCTTCCGTGACACATAGATTGGCTCCAAAGATCATTTCCAAAGAGGTTCAAAAAGTGGCTTGAGCAATGGCAGAATCAGTGTAGCAAGGTTGGTCTCCCACAGAGCCACACAGAAGGATACAATGCTCATTTGGAAATTCCAGCCCTATGTGTGGTTTTAAAAGCAGTTTCATTAATTCATAACTTGACATCCCAGCCCACATGCTGCTGACGACTGCCATGTGCGTGGCTCTACTGGGGCAGCTGCTCCAGAGGCTCAGGGTTCTGAGATGCTCACAACCCTCAATCCTCTCAACCCTGAGGTTCAAACATCTGCTGCTAGAGAAGCCAGGCTTTTTTTCAGATTTGCTACATTCAGGAAGAGCATCCGAAGTGGAGTCTCTGATATTCTTTGCAACTCATTTTAGTCTTGAAGGGCCTGGTCATCTGTAGCTGAAAATATGGTGGTTTATGAAAGGAGCCTCCCTGTGTGAGGATCCCAAGACCTGATTCTAGTCTTAGCCCTACACCAACTAGCCTTTGGGAAATCATTTTTCCTCCGTGGCTGCATTTTCTGTGCTGGTGGTTCTCCATTGGTCTCCCCTAAGCTTCAGTCTCCTTTCTGCTCTGCCCTGCTCTGAGCCCTGGGAACTGATCTCAGTGGTGCCCTTTTTACCCTCTGGCCTCTCCTTGGGTTTGGTAGAAGGAGGTCCCCTGCAGGAGATCAGAGGGCTTGAGGGGAGAGGGTGGGTACACACACACACACACACTCCCTCCCTGAGGGACTGTGATTTGGCAGTGGCTGTGTAGGTGACCCCTGCCCACAGCTTCAGCTCTTTCCATGTTGTAGCTCCCTCTTTTGCCGTTTCAGATGAGGGGTGGTAAAAGCTTCCCACTGTTGCTAGTCCCAGAATGCTTTAATATTCCCACCTCTGCCCAAACCTCTGTAAATAGTCCCTTCAAAAACCTCCCTTTAATCGTGTCTTTCAAATGTGCCTTCTGTTTCCTGTGGGGACCCTATTCGATGGCATTTTCTAATATGTATAATAAAGGGTTCAGACAAGTTGCTGCTTAAGGTCCCTTTCAGCCCTACCGTTCTCTATATCTCTGACCACATTTATGTTTGCCGATGGAAGCAGGGTAATTCTACAACCACAGACTTGCTCCAAGAACAGGAACCTGCTTTTCTAAGGAGGCCTTGACTTTCAACTTTATTATTTTTAAAGTCGACCTAAGATAACTTTAATAATCAATAGTCATCATCCATTATGGGAAATGGCTTATTCAAAATATTTGGCTTGGAGTTGGCAAGTAGAGCCAAAAGCTAGTTCTTTTTATCCAGGTCTTATTTAAGAACCTCAGGATTAAAAAGCCTATAATTAATTAGGGCACCTTTTCTTTTGCCTGATTCATGAAGTCCACCTTGCCCCAGTCATGTCCCCGCTGACCTGTCTGCAGGTTTGTCAGCCTGTCTCACTGGACCCCATCCATCTGGCCTATCTAATTGTAACCGCTGGGATGTAACTAGACACCAATGGCATTCTTCTTTTTGAGTAATCGCATCAATGAGTTATATTAGCTGTCATATTAAAGTAGCTCTCTGCTAACCTCTAGTAACATGAGAACATAGCCCCCATTAGCTTTTCTTTCAGGTGGGTAACACCATCTCCCTGTTGTTTTTGCCTCCTCAATCCAAACTGGGATGAAATGCAAGAGAAGAAACAGAAAAGTAAGGAGGTTTAAGAGTGATCCAATATTTTATTTTGTGTAGGGTTTTTTCCCCTCAAAAAATAAAAGCAAACATATTAAAAGCAGAGGTCTTCAGAATGTCGGCATCCCACCTATTCTTAGGAAGTAAGGTAGGATGATGAGGGTTTGGGGAACATCAAACCTAACTTGGAAATAACTGGGGGTGGGGTGGTTAGCTATGCAATCATTCTGTCAATTTTTACCATCTTTGTCCCTTCTCCAACAATATTAGACCAAAATTAAAATAAATATAAGCAGCTTACTTAACTGTCATATTTTATTACTCATCTAAGATGAAAAAGTAAGTGGTTTCCAGTTTTTCATCTCCTGAGGCATGGGTTCAAGGCATTTTACCAAATTTAAAAGGAATGTTTACAAAAATGCCTGGGATTGCATTTTTTCCTATTTAAAATGGATCAAGTATACTTTGTTTTCAATGTCTTGTGACACCAATATATTTCTCGATGAGTGTGATTTGAAAATAACAAACACAGATTTTATAAGCCGATGTCACCTGTCATAAATTCAAATTTTCAAACCTTGTTAAACTCAGACTTTTGCTACTTGGCATTGTCAGGGTCCCAAGTATCTTTCTGCACTTGCCCTGAAGGCAGGAAGATGGGAAACAAAAAAATCAAACTGAAAGCACAGATGAGAAGTGAGAAGAACTTGAGGGGACTACGTTTATATACAAAATTCAAGGCAGCAGTCCTCTATATGCACACTCACTTTTCCTTCCTAGGTGGCTCCAGCTGTGGAGGAAGATTTTTTGGTTAATATTAATAGTTTTAAGGAAGAAAAACAGAATTATTCAGTTCAGTAAAAATGCATCAAAAAAAGTTATAAGTTTTGATAGTTCTTCTATCCTTCCTTCTCCTTTTTCCTTCCTTCCTTCTCTTTGTTCCTTTGATCCTTCCATTATTCCTTTTGTAGAGGCCAAGGGAAAACTTCCCCTTCCCTCTCTGAAGGCTTGCTGAAAATCAACTGAAAAAAAGGCAGATTAACAGGAGGAAAAGGCAAACATATAAATTAACATTAACGTGCACAGCACAGGGGAATTGCAGGAGGATGGTTACCCAATGGTGTCCAGGTGTTTACCCACCCTTCTTCATAGTGGAAGGGGAGATGAGGGAAATAAATGGGCCCAATGCTCAGATGATGGTTAGTAAATAATTTTCTTTGGAAATTAAATAGGATGAAGAGTAAACAATAGTGTGGGACAATGTCTGGGCTCCAGATGTGGTATTTAATTTTCAGTCTCTTCCTCTGTGACGTGAGTTTTAATGTCCTCTAGTTAGTGACATTTCAGGGAGGGGATTGAAAGCAATTGTGCTCCTCTTTGGCAATTCCAGTTTCTGGGTTGATAAGGAAACCTTAGAGAACAGCATCTTCTGGTGCTTTGGGAGCAACAGAGGATTGGGAGACAGGAGTTGCGGGGAAGGTCAGAGAGACCTTGAGGCCACTTCATGTCAACGTGCCATATTTTAGGGTAACATTTTCTGAGCCCCAACCTACCCTTCCTCCCTTTCCTTCCTTCCTTCTTTCCTCCCTTCCTCCCTTCCTTCCTTCCATTTGTATCCAACAAAGTGGCCAATGCCAGAACAATTAAAAATAATAGAATTATATAAACAGGAACCCTGGGATAGAATTGAACTTCTTAAAAGTATATTAATTAGATACGCATCATGGCATCGATGTATTATGCCCTATTTTGAATGTTGGGAAAAGGATGACTCCATGTTTGGCGTGGCCTATGTCCCATTAGTATAAATACACAGATTGAATTTCCACTCTTTTGGCAGAACACTTCTGCTGCTTTTAGCAGCAGCTGCTGCTCCTACCACTGCTACAATTTGCTATTACCACCCCTGCTCTGCCTTTCTTGGTAGAAAGTTGGTTTGGTAAGTTGCCAACTCCAGAGATGATTTCTATAATCATGGGATGCCCAGGGCCATGGAATTACACAAAAGATCATCAACTTCTGTCTAAATTGAACTGTGATAACTATAGTAAAATGAAGCCTTTATAATTAAATGCTTATAAATAGAGCCAGAGAACGGGAGAAGGCAGGAAATATCCCTAATGAATGAAATTCTAAACATATAATATAGTTTTCTTACTTTTAGAAATCTATTTGTTTTATTTTTTTTATTTATTTTTTTTTATTGTTTGTTGTTTATAGGGGTACAGGTGTTTAGGTTACGTATGATGCCCTTGGCCCCCCTTCCCCCCAAGTCCCAGTCCCAAGCGTGTCCATCTCTCGGAGGGTG
>RJWJ010045817.1:0-11590 GCA_004363605.1 Indri indri | reverse complement strand
TTACAAAACAGTCAGAAAGTTTAAAAAATTATAATGTTTATAAAGTAAAGGAGTTACAGGAAGCTAAGGTTAATTTATTACTGAAGAAAAAATATTTTTTTATAAATTTAGTGTAGCCTAAATGTACAGCGTTTATAAAGTCAATAATAAAGTATGGTAATGTCCTAGGCCTTCACATTCACTCTCCATCTCTCACTGATTTACCCATACTCCTCATGCTCCTGCAAGCTCAGTTCCTGGTAAGTGCCCTGTGTAGATATACCATTTTTAACAAATTCTTTTATACCATATTTTTACTGTACCTTTTCTATGTTTAGATTTTTTGATGCAGAAATGCCATTGTGTTATGACTGCCTACAGTATTCCATACGGTAACATGATATACAGGTTTGTAGTATACAAGCAGTAGGCTATATGCCATGTATTCTAAATGTATGGTAGGCTATGCCACCTAGCTTTGTGTAGGTACACGCCATGACGTTCACACATGGTGAAATAGCCTAACGAGCATTTCTCAGAATGTATCCCCATCATTAAATGACACATGACTCTCTCTATATAAAATATATATGATACATATATATCTATATTTGTAAACTATGTAAACATTCTTAGAGTTGAAAAGAATTCCTATTATAACTGTCTTAGAGATGCTTGATATATGACATGATCTAATATGACCTAACATGATATATGACACGACATGATCTGATATAGACATTTTCAAAGGCTTTCTCCTGCAAATTTAAAGATGCAGAAGAGAGCTGGATTTTCATTGTGGGTTAATTGAGATAGCAAAGAAAATATTTTTGTACACAATTTTAAATACAGCAAATGTGAGATGCAACATTTCCCATACATTAAAACAAAACAAAAAGACAAAGCAATAATATTCCTATTTCCAAATCCAGTGTATTTTCCTAGAACACTACGCACTCTGTCTGCTGTTACAGAGTACTTTTTGTACTTGCATATCAATACATTTCAAAATACAAAAGGAGGTTTGGTCATAATTTCTAACCTACTCAAAACTTAATGGCCTTGCCATGAGGTTATTCCCTAAGCCTACTGTGAATCAGATTTCTTTGTTATAAAATAAACAAATTGGACTGGATGATGCCTACTATTCATAATCTATTCCACATTTTACAAAGCAGATTTTGGAATGAAGAACATGGGTTCTTGGTGATTCTGAAATCGGTTAAATTTTGGCAAGCAATTTAAAGTTCTATGACACTTGATGCATAAACCTAAAAAGGGAATAATCAGGAAGGTAATGCCGTAATAAACATATGTTGAATTTATTTTTACTGAATTTTTTCATTTAGTCCTCATAGAAACCTTAAAGAATATTGTTAGTACAATTTTGAAACTGTGACTTAAAAATAGTGTCTACTTTTCAGTACCTAATTACCCTTCTTTCTGGCTCCAAAGTAATTCTTTTACCAATACACAAGATCCATTACTTACCTAAAGGATCAAATAAAGGGAAAACACTTGACAAATATAATCTACTGTTCAAACATTAAAAAGGTAATTTATGCATACAAAGTTGAATTCATGCTATTAGGTCTACAGAAAATGATGCAGTGTTTTCAATTTATAATTTTCTGATAAATTAGTGTCAGGTTTCCAAAATAAATAAAAGGTAACATACTTTATCAAGACTTGCCATGTCATCAATGCATTCTGTGTATGAAAGTAATACGCTAAAAATAATAGACCATGTGATAGTGTCCCAACATCTTTCAACTTACCATGTTTGTGTGAGATTACAGCTCACGAGTAAAATTAAAATATAGTAATTTGAAATTCAAAACATGGATCACAGAAAGGCTGTGTAAGACTTCCAAATGCTTCAATAAAGAATTATATTTTGAGAATTTTAAACTGTGTTCACATGTCATGGTTTGTAAATGTCACATACTGTTAGAGATGTGACAGTGAATAAAATGATCAAGTAATATAAATGAAAAATATCAGCTTCAAATCAGCAGTAGTGAGTAACCAATCTGGAACACCAGATGGAAAATTAACTGCAATTCAATTATCTATATTAAAATGACTCCTAGGTGCAATTGAAAAATATACAACATAAAAAAAGAGAAATTGACCATATGTAGATGTTAAAAAAAAGGTTTGCAAATGTAAAATGAATGATTGTTGCACATAAGGCATTTGTTTTGTCATAGGCAATGTTTATGAGTGTGATTCTATTCACATTGTGTTGCTCTTGTGAAACAGACATTGTACTGTTTGGGTGAATTTGTGATTTGTTCTTTCCTAATTCAAACAGATTTTAGACAAGAAAAAAATACTCTTGTACAAAACAAATTTTGTTTCCATACATATTCAATTTTTTGTAGTGATTAAAGGAGATTGAAAATAGAGTTCACACAAAAAAAGGAACATAAACTGTATAAATATGGCAGGGAACATTTCAGATTACAGTAATCAGAAAATTCAGTTTGAAGCAGCAATGAGATGCTTTTATTGCCTATCATACAGATAAGAATTAATTGGATTTATAATATTCAATTGTAGTATGTGGTGTGGGAAAACTGGTACTGGTACTATTATATAAAATTAATGGAAGCATGATTTTTAACAGCATATCTGAGGGCAGTGTGAAAGTAATGATCATATTTTAACATGTTCATTTACTTTGGATCAGCAATTCCAATTCTGGGAAGCTATCTGTCAGAAGTATGCTTAATTGCCCATGGTGATATATGCTCAGAGGTGTTCATTGTAACATTATTTATAGTGGGGAAATATTAGAAAAATCTGGGCTATCTCCTGGTAGAGGTGAATGTTTTAAAATAAAAACTAACAGAAAATAACACTTCCCAAGGGGAGTATATATAAAAATACAGAAAAGACATCCTTATAGTGACTATGACTTAAAATTTGTAACATTTCTTACTTCCAAAATATGTTGAGGATATTTACTAAATATTTGCATTGTGAACTCATTAAATAATTGGTATAATTATGAATGCAACATGCATATAAAATGAAAGCAAAAGTTATAATATAAACAAACATGTAACCAACATTTAATTCACTGTTCTGATTATCAGGGAACTTATTTTTATAGATAATTAAGTTTAAGATTATACGCATGCATTTTATTTTTCTTTTCTGTTCCATGTTTTCATATTTTTAATAAATATTTATTTAAGTGCACAGTATAATATTTTATATACACATACATAGTGAAATTATTATTACAGTCAAGCCAATTAACGTATGCATCTTCTAATATAGTTTAGGTGAGAACACCTGAAATCTACTTTCTTCAAATTTCCAGTATATAATACAATATTATTAACTATAGTCATCATTCTGTACATTAGATCACTAGATATATTCCTTCTATGTCAGCGGTCCCCAACCTTTTTGGCACCAGGGACCAGCTTCATGGAAGACAATCCTTCCACAGACGGGGCGAGGGGATGGTCCCAGGATGCCCCAAGCACGCGCGTTATTTGTGCAGTCAAACCTCTCTGCTGATGGCAATCTGCACTTGCAGCTGCTCCCCAGCGCCAGCACCACCGCCCCAGCTCCACCCCAGATCGTCAGGCTACAGACTCTCACAAGCAGTTCCCAGCCGAGATCCCTCCCAGGAGTGGTTTGCAGTAGGATTGGCACTCCTATGGGAATCCAATACCGCTGCTGATTTGACAGGAGGCAGAGCCCACGCGGTGAATGAAGGGAGCGGTGGGGAGCTGTGGCAAGCACTGATGGAGACTCGCTTGCCCACCCGCCCCCCACCTCCCGCCACGCAGCCCTGGGGTCCCCGACAGGCAACGGACCAGCACCGGTCAGCTGCCTGGGGGTCGGGAACCACATTTCTATATAACCGAAGCTTTGTACTCTCTGACCAAGAGATCTCCATTTCTCCTGTTTCCCTGTTCCAGTAACCCCCATTCTACTGTGCTTCCGTATATGGGACTTTTTTACATTCTGCACCTAAATGAGATCATGTGTATTTGTTTTCAAAAGGTGAATCAAATCACATGTGTAAGTTAATAAATACCTGAATACTTTTCTTCTAAATTATTTGTATTTTCCATTTTATTGAACACTGTACAAAATATTATTTTTAATAATTGCATACTAATATGATTTGAGTAGCGATAGTGTTTCTAATTTAAATATATAAATTGTGATGGCAGTGTATACACACACATTATATATATCTGTTCATATTTCTACTTGTTTTCTCATTTGGAAGTTTTGATGTAATTTATACATCAAAATTTATTAACATATTTCAAGGTTCTCGAAGACTATCATCAGTGTGTCTTCTAACAGGATAGGTACAATTTGCAGTATTTCCAAGTGGTGTTTGGGGGTGGCTGCTCATATTAAGCTGTGCGCTTTTTCCTTTATTAAAAATTTTGCTAGATATGGAATAGCACCTGTTTATATTTACATTTATTCCCAATGGTGAGAATAAAGCAAATTCCAAACATTTGCAGGTCACCTTAATGTATTTATTTATGTGGCTATTAATTAATTGATTTATTCATTTAGCTGGTAATGAGCCCTTGCCTTTTTGCCCATTTTTTAGGAAATTGGGTATTTGTAAATGAATTTATATTTTAATCAAAAAATGCTTTAAAAAAAGGGGAAAAAAACTGCAGCCAGTGGGATAAAAATTTGGATATTTAAAAAAACTAATATTTTGATTGACTCATTACCATAATTGGAGATTTTGTTTACTTTAGGTAAATGAACATCATTACATATAGTTCTGGGTATGCATTTATTTATCCAGAAACTTAAGGGAGTAATACTATAAACTAAGCATTGTCCATGGCACAGAGAATACAATAATAAACCAAATAAGCAAATTCTTTTTACTGTCACAGAGATTTCATTGTAGCTGGAGGAAAGAAAAATAAAGAAATAGTTCAAATATACACAAATTTAGATGACCAAATGGGCTATGGAGAAAAATAAGACAGGTTATGGAGGATTTTTATGGTCAGAAAAATACCACTTAGGTGATATTTAAATAACAACTTGAAGCAGATGAAGGAGAGAGACATGGATATCTGTGGGAAGAGCATTCCAGGCACAGGAAACTGCAAGCCCAAAGCCTAGGTGGGAGCGTGTTCGACATTTATCAGAATCAACAGAGTGAAAGACAGAACTGATTGGAGATAAAGTCAGACCAGGTATGACCTTACAGGTCATAAGAATTGGCCCCTATACTCTAAATGAAGTAAGAAGCCGTTTGAGAGTCTTCAGTTAAGAATGCCATAATCTACCCAATGTCCTAAAATGATTAATAGAATGTTGTGTGACAGGTTAGTTAGCAATAGTGCAGATGAGAAATGGTGATTAGTGCAGGGTTGTGTTTGTGGAGACTGTGAGGAATGTTTCAGAGTATGTTTTGAAGGCAGAGCTAAACATTTTCTGAAATATTGAGTGTAAAAGTTATGCAGGACTAAAATTTGACCACTATAGGCCATTGAAAAACACTGATGATTGTGCTTGTTTTCCACTTACTGCCTCCAGCTCCAAATCTTTTTTCTTTTCTTTTTTCTTTTTCTTTTTCTTTTCTTTTCTTTTCTTTTCTTTTCTTTTCTTTTTTTTTTTTTTTTTTTTTTTTTTTTGTGACTACTCTGTGAAAATGGATCTGGGTTCTTCCTATATTTTTTCCTTTGCCATTTGGTCCTAAAACTTTGACCCTAGAGGGTGCTAGAGTGACTTCGAAGGAGGAAAAAGTTTTGCTTTCTGCTCTGGTTTTCTGCATGCATGGTTTTCGCCAGTACCAGGTATCGCTCTCAACTTCTCCAGTGCTAGCTCTTACAGTGCCCAGCAACCAGCAGGACCAAGTGGCCAGCAGCTTCCCCCAGGACCTGCTCTCATTTCATAGTTATCCCCAGAAAGAGATTTTATAGTAGAGTGTCTCCCCCTTCCCATGGATGGCTTTCCCCAGCACGCTGGAGAGCAGACTTCCTGCAAATTCCTGAAGGTAGAATTCCAGCAAGTTCCGTCAATGCAGGAGGACCGCAACTTTTCTGTCATCCAGTGAGCCAAGGTCCAAGAAGAGAGGGAGCTCAGTCTTGGGTGTATGGTAGCGAAGAGTCATTTTCGGTCCCTATCTCAGCCCTAGGGGTATTGCCTGCTCCTTATTTCTGTTATTCCTACATTCTTTAGAATTCTTTTTAGTTGTTAATAGCCAGTATCTTGCTATTCCAATCCTCAGTTATAGTGAATATACACTTTCTGTTTTAAACTTGTCCTGGTCACATTACAGTATATTTTCTATCTCTTTGTTGGAGCCAGATTGATAAGAGAAGTTTTGCTTGAGTGGGAGGAGAGAAAGTTTAATTGAAAGGGCTTGAATAAAGATTGGGACATGAGGAATTTAAGAACTGAGTTTAAGTAACTCTTCTAAGGAAAAATATTTCAATGTAAAAGGAGCAAAGAGATGCGGCACGAGACACAAGAGAATGACAGGTCAAATGACAGAACATTTTTTAAGATGGGAGAAATGGCGGCACTTGCTATCCTGGTACAGTAAAAACTCATAACCACTTCTCATATGATTTAAATATTTCATTAGAATATTGATGCAACAGGTGAAATAAAATTATATTTGTTGAAATTGGATACCAAGGATTCAATACTGCCTATAGAAGTTCCCTTCTATTCCTCCCTTGCTGAGAGTTTTTAAATCACAAAAGCTGGTTAAAATTTATATTACCTGATTTTTCTTCACCTATTGAGATAACGCTTGTTTTATTTTAATTCATTTTGTTTGTGTAGTGAATTGCGTATGTTAAAACAAACTTTCGTGTCTGGAATAAATCTATATGAAGGATTCAGTTGGAAAATATAGCTTTTGGATTTTTCTTCTAAATTTAGACTGAGATTGCTCTATAATTTTCCAGTTTTACAATGTTCATGTCATGTTTTGGGAATTAGTGTATGCTAATCTCTTAAAACCAGTTGAGATATGTTTCTTCTTTTTAAACCTTTTTTCTGATTTTCTGGAAAAATGCACTACATTGGTATTATGTATAACATAAAAATTTGCAGGATGTATTCCCTTTGTAACGTAAGTATTTAATGCTACCAATTTTCCTATTAATACTGTTTTAGTTGTGTTCCACAAGTTTTGATATGTGGTGTTTTGGTTTTTATTTCACAAGATGTTTTCTAACAGCCCTGTGATTTCATCTTTGACCTATGAGTTACCTATGATTTTCCAAATATTTGGGGATTTTCCAGGTATTTTTCTATTATGGATGTTAGTTCAATTCCACTATGCTTAAAGAACATACTTTGTAAAGTACATATTCTCTTATATTTATGGAAATTAGTTTTATATTTAAGAATATGATTTATCTTGGTGAATCTTTCATTTGAAAATATAAACAATGTGCATTCTGCTGTTTTTAGGTATAATGTCCTAGATATGTCTATTAGGTCACATGGGTTGATAATCATTTCATTGCTATTCTTCTTTAGTTCTTTGAATTTATTTTTCTGATTTTTTTCACATTTTTACTTCACATATATGAGGTTTTCAATTATCTTTTTATTTATTTTTTATTTTTGGAAACAAAGTCTGGCTCTGTTGCCCTGGCTACAGTGCAGTGGCATTATCATAGCTCACTGCGGCCTCAAACTCCTGGGCTCAAGCAATCTGCCTACCTCAGCCTCTCAAGTAGTTGGGACTACAGGCCTGTGCTACCACACCCAGCTAATTTTTCTACTTTTGTAGAGATGGTGTCTCGCTCTTGCTCAGGCTGCTCTCAAAATCCTGATCTCAAGCAATCTTCCTGCCTTAGCCTCCCAGAGCGCTAGGATTACAGGCATGAGCCACCATTAGCAGCTTATTTTTTAATTTTTGATTTCTAAATTACTTGCATTGTTTTCAGATAACTTACTCTATGCAACTGCAATATTTAAAATATATTCAGACTTTTTAAGCACATCAAATGTTCATTTATCTGTTAATAATCTGTGTATACTTGAAAAGACATATAATATACGTATACATATATGAGTACCGATTAGTCAAGGTTATGCAGAGAAAAAGAACCAATAAGATATAAATAGATAGAAGATATTTATTATGGGTACTGGATTATACAGTCATGGAGGACAAGAAGTACCATAATATGCTGTTTGCAAATTAGAGACCCAGGAAAGCATGTGGCATAATTCAGTCACAGTCCAAAGGCCCAAGAACCAGGAATTCCGATGTCCAGAGGCAGGAGAATATGGATGTTCCAGCTTAAAAAGAAAATGAGAATTCTCTTTCTCCCCAGCCTTTTTTCTTCTCTGTTCCCTCAATGGCTTGAATGATGTCTCCTCACCTTGCTGAGGGTGGATCTTCCTTACTCAGTCTACTGATCTAAATGCTAATCTCTTCTAGAAACACCCTGAAAGACACACCCAGGAATGACGTTACACCAGCTATCTGGGTATCCCTTCACACAGTGAATCTGCCATGTAAAATTAACCATTTTTAAATATAATATGGCATACTGATATATATCAAATTAATCAAGATATTAAGTTGTTCAAATATTGTTTATCTTTAGTTTTTTCCATTTTCTGTATCACTTTTAAAGAAGGATGTATTCAAATTATTCAACCTAATTGTAGATGTGTACATATTTTAGTTTATTTAATTTATGCTTTTTCTACCTTGAATTTCATAATATGATGCAAAATGTCTCATATCTTTCTGGTGACTTAAAATTTGTATTAATATGAAAGTTACTCTTTCTTATGAGCAATGATTTTGACTGTAAGCATGTTGGCTTTTCATAAATGGCATTTATTTTTTGAGATAAATTGTTTCTACATCTAGTTTTTGAGAGTTTGAATTTTGCCAAATGGTTTCTCTTCATCAGCTGAGATAATCATGTGATTTAAATCCTTCATTATTTTCATATTTGTATGTTGTACTACCTTTAGAATCCCAGAATCCCATTTGCTCACAGTAAATAATTTTTTTATTGTGTTGTTGAATTCAGCTTGCTAGTGTTTTGCGGAGTATCTTTATTTATTTATTTATTTATTTATTTATTTATATTTTTTTTTGTTAAATATCATGATCTATATATTTGGGATATGTTGTTCATGATAACTTGCTTTATTTTCTTATTTTTTTTATTATCTTAGTTTTTAACCTAGAAATTAAAGCTTTCTTTTAAACATTAATCACAGTGGCAAGTGACTTAATACCCATGCCCTATGGACAATATTAAAATAATCTGTTTACCGTCTTTCAACTTTTAAAAAATTATCACGTGTTTAAAATATTTAAAGGTTCATACACAGGTCATAAGTGGAAAGCACAATGAAATATTAAAACTTTGGCATAATCATGTATGAGGCTTTTTAGATTTTTTTCTAAGAAGGACATTTTAGCCCACAGATACAGTGTTATGATCTCACCAAGTCAGTGCCCTCAAGGATGAGCACTATACTGGTATCTCACAGCAGAGGTCGCCTTTGTCTCTTTTATAATTTATATATTAAATAAATATTGTGAAGCAGAAACTCTTTTGTACATGGCTTTTTAAATTCCATAGGTTGTTTTGAGTTTATCTGTATTTTTGCATGTTTTCGTGGATCATTTTTTAGCATTGAATTCTGTTGTGTAAATATCAATTAACATAATTATTCCACTGCTGATGCACATGTGCTTTAGTTGGTGCTATTAGGAATAGTGCCAGTCTATAAATTCTAGAAAATGTATTGGCGACACACGTACACACTTCTGTTGAGAATGTACATGAATTTGTTGTGTCATATGTTTACATATGTCCAGCTTTATATGCTGAACAGTGTTCCAAAATATTTGTACTGCTTTTCACACCCGCCACCAGCATGTAAGTTTCTTGGCGTATCTACATCCTTCGCTGACATGGTATTTTCTCTTATTTGTACTTGTTCTCCTGGTTCTGTGTGATTATATCAGGCTTTAATTACATTTCCTTGATTACTAAAAAAGTTGGACTTCTTTTCACACTTCTTCAGATGTTAAATTACCTCTTTTTATTTTTTTATTTATTTTTTTAGTTGGCTATGCTATATTTTTTCCCATTTTTTTTATTGTTTGTTATTATAGGGGTACAGATGTTTAGGTTACATATGTTGTCCGACCCCGCCTGACCTCGGATGCGGAGTATTTTTAAATCTATGTTCATCAGGAAGAATGGCCTGTAATTTTTTTTTTCCTTGTAGTATCTGTGGTTGGCTTTGTTATTAGGATAATACTGGCCTTGCTAACTGTGTTTAAATGTGTTCTCTCTTCTTCAGTTTTTTGGAAGAGTTTGAGAATGATGAGTATTAATTTTTTAAATGTTTAGTAGAATTTACCAGTGAAGTCATTTGATCTTGGGCTTTTTTTGTTGTTGTTGGGAGGTGTGTGTTTACTGATTCAATATGATAACTCATTAATGATCTGTTCGTTGTTTTTAATTTGAAAACAAATTTTTACTTGGAAATAATTTCAAACTCACAGAAGAGTTTGAGAAAGATAGTGTCAAAGAACACAACAAACAGAGTGAAAATGCAACCTATGGAATGGGAGAAAATATTTGGAAATGATATATCTGATAAGCAGTTGATATCCAGAATATACAAAGAATCCCTAAACTTAACGACAAAAAAACTCAAGTAATCCAATTTAAAATAGGCAAAGGACCTGAATAGACAATTCTCCAAAGAAGACATACAAATGGCTAGCAGATATATGAAAAAGTGCCCAACATTACTAATCATCAGGGAAATGCAAATCCGAATTACCATGATGTAACACCTCATGTTAGTTAGGATAGCTATTATCAAAAAAAAAAAAAAAAAAAAAAAAGCAAAAAAATAATAAAATAAAAACCCCAAAATAAATATTGTTAAGGATGTGAAGAAACAGCAACCCTTGCACACTGTTGGCAGGAATGTAAATGGTGCAGCTGCTATGGAAAGCAGTATGACAGGTACTAAAAACATTTTCTAAATTAAAATTACCATATGATCCAGCAGTTATAATTCTGGGCATATATCCAAAAGAATTGAAATGAGAATCTCAAAGAGATATGTGCTGTCCCATGTTCATTGCAATATTAGTTACAATAGCCAAGATAAACAGAAAAAGCGTAAATGTTCATAGATGAATAGATAAAGAAAATCTGCCATACGCATTCAATGGAATATTATTTAGCCTTAAAAATGAAGGAAATCCTACCATAAGCAGTGACATGGATAAATCTGGAGGAAATTAAGCTAATTGAAATAAGCCCATTACAGGACAAATACTGCATGATCCCACTTATATGAAGAATTCATGGTAGTAAAACTCACAGAAGCAGAGAGTTGAAGGGTGGTTAACAGGAGCCAGGGAGAATGGGGAAGAGGGAGTTGTTGCTCAATGGATACAAAGTTTCAGGTATGCAAGGTCAATAAGTTCCAGAGATCTGTTGTACAACGTAATGGCTATCGTTAACATTACTGATTTGTACGTAGAAAAATTTGTTAACAGGGTAAATCACAAGTTGTGTTCTTTCCATAAAGAAGCGGGGCTAGGGAATTATTGAGCTGAAGGATA
>RJWJ010045816.1:0-11605 GCA_004363605.1 Indri indri | reverse complement strand
GCAGAATGTGGGCAATACTATACAGACTGTCGAAAACAAATGCCAACCAGCAGCAAGACACTTGAAACTGAAGCTGAGAAACCATTCTGAGGATAATTGTTTTTATTTTCTTTTTTGAATGTCACGGATTTGAAGAAGAAAATTCAACCAAATGTAAATAATGATTATCATTAGATGATAGGGATGATTTTTGTATTTTTATTAATATTTATTTATTGTTTATCTGTACTGTATTTTCCAAATTTTCTATATTAAAAATGTTATTTTTCTTTTTAATTACAAGGTTTTTTTTTTAACAAAATGGATGAGGTCAGCTATTCAACTGTAGATGCGGGACACTCTAAGATACTATCTGTAGATACATATGTCTACCCCATTAGACTTAGGACCCTCATGAATGAGAACTTATCTTACTGTTCCTTGGAACTCCAGTGTCTAGCACAGAGCCTAAAATATCAGCTACATTTTTTAAAAATTATTTTGATAGCTTTAGGGGGTATAAGTTAAGTACTGTTGCATGTATATATTGTGTAGTGGTGAATGAATTCTGGATACGGCCAAAAACCCAAACAAGGTGACCCCAGTATATCCTCAGGATGGTACAAAAGTGGCTAGGCTCTCCTCCCAGCATCTACTCAGTAGTTGCCTGAGCAGCCTCCTTCCATGAGTGGTCCTCTTGTTGGGTATATGCTGATCATCCTGAAAGATGCATTAGCCCACATTAGAGGCAAATGTACCTTGCTATTAAAATCTTCCAGTAAGTCCTTTAATTCTGTCACCTAGTTCCCTTCCTTTTAGTATTGCCTACTGAATTAAGCCATGCTATTTTGCCTGAATCTTGCACTGAAGGAAGCTACAAGGAACACCACTATGATATTCCCTCTTGTATTTCTCCTAGAGAGGCCCAGTCCACTCCAACACTTTAAGACAACCCATGGGAAAAGTTTGTCTCAGATCTCAATGCCATTAAAATAACTACTTCTCAGAGCAAATAACACATTTTAATTTTATGAGCACTAGGAATCTTGTCATTGATCTTTTTTCTGTCTGCTTGAAGCTGAGGGCCAAATCTACAGCCCTCCTTTAGTAACTTTGTTGGATCTTTCAACATACATGTCTGTCTGTAAGCTAACTTTTCCTCGCGTTTCCTCTTATTATTCCTCCCTCCCTCTACATGACTTTGCTTTATCTTTTTTTTTTCTCTCTCCCTCTCTCAGATAATTTGTATTTTTAGAAGTCCTTTCAGGATGATGCAGGGTATAAACAAACCAAGAAATCAAAAATTAATAATACACCCCTCCTCCCCCAATTCCAAGCTTGCTTTGGACATTTTCACCCATGTTAGCTCGCCTGCAGGACAAGAAACTAAAGTGCAGCACCACCCTCCTTACTGCTACCAACCAGGGAGTGACCTTTCTATGCACTTGGGACAAGTCTGAGGACCAGAGGCCCTTCCTTCGCACTGGCTCTCAAATACACATGACCACCAATGTGAATAGTATATTGTGACTCAAGGCATTAAGGCAGAATAGCATAATGGTTAACAGCACAGACCTGAAGCCAAACTACATGGGTTCTAATCCTGTCTGCTACCCCCAACTGGCTGCTGACTTTAGACAAGTTAACTAACCATTCTGTGCATCTTCATTTCCGCACCTGTGCAATGGGAAGAATAATGGTACTGAACTCATAGGGTTACTGGGAGGAGCAAATGTGTTAATACATGTAAAAGTGTCTAGACCAGTGCCTAGCACACAGTAAATGTGGGACAGTACTATAAGAGGACACTTCTGTTTTCAATTAAGCCAGCCCACACGAAGTTTCAAGTCTGATTGACAGTAATATTTCTCACTGTAAATTACCAAACCTACAAATCAGTTTCCATGGTGACTTTAATTGTGCTTGGATCTCATTTATAAATTCATGTGGAGTTAAAGTTCTCTCTAAACCGCAGTCATGTTTAACTATATGCTTTCTGATTTATTGAAGAGAAGGAGAAAGCAGTGATGTCAGACAACAAAAATGGTTCTTGGGAGTGTAACCACAATTGGTAACAGGATAATCTCTAACCACACCCAAGTGTGTATGAATATGCAAGTATACATACACTCCTGCATGTGTGTGTGTATCACAGACATCCCTGTCAATGTCCCTCCAGATACAACGCAGACATCATTTAGTATGTCTGGAGAGATGAAAAACCTCATGCAACGTGTCTCAGGACTTTCTTTAAAATGAGGTATTTTGTTCTGCTTGAGCACCATGGTAAAAAAAAAAAAAAAGAAAGAAAGAAAGAAAAGAAAAGAAAAAATAAGGCACTGTATTTAGCTATTAAAGAACAACTCTGCTTTGTTAGATACTAGAGGTCCTAATTTACATCAGAGTTTAGAAAGCTGCTACCTCATCCAAAGCACTTAAAATGCAAACTTCTCATCAGATTCCATACTCAATGCAGTGCAGAGCTCAACTCTAGCCACACCCCATCTCTGCTCAAGGCAGAGCCCGTCTCAGCTACTTCCTTCACACGCGGCCCAAGATTTAAGTCCTCAGTGAATAACTATTCTACACGTGTGAGTATGTAATAATTTTCAAAGAATTTAAAAAGACTTGATACTGCCACTGCATGATTGCAAAGAAAGAAAACTGGATAATTATGAAAGCTGTAGTGCTTGACCAAAGTTTAGGAAAATTAATCACTGATTAATTACCTCTTGCAACGAAAGTTACTTAAAACTTCGATTTAAATAAATTAAGTTTAAGCTTTCGCTATGCTGAAATTGCACAAGTTTGGAAGGAAAACCCCGAGAGTACATCGGAGCCATTCACCTTCCATTTCCAGCGTTTCCTTTAATTACCTACCCAAACGAATGCACCTGAGTTTGTTACAGTGTTGACTTGAAATGCGTCAGTCTCCTTTAAATTCCCTTGTTTCTCCATGTCACAGAAAATACTCCAAGAACAGAATCAAAAGTGAACAAGGACTCTCGGCCAAGAAAACTGCTTTGAGGAACTTAGTAATCTCACCCCTCTCCAGTCTAGCACGCCAAAGTCTTTGGGAGAGCGGAGGCAAAGGACACGTACTGCAGGATAAAGTGACACTTAGGAATAGTAATAGCCGAGATTACTCTGCCGCATCCTAGCTTCTTCCCGCCGGGAGCATGAGTGCAGAGTTTTCTAAATGCTCTTCCCAAGCTCCCGAGATCAATTTCAAACTCTGCCCCTCTCGTGAGTCCCGAAGGAGGCTCGCTCACCCACTCCACCCTGCAAGCGGCAACGCACTTCCCGTTCGCTCTGGCCGGTCAAGAACCCTAACTTGACAGGGCCACACTAAGAAAAGAGGAAGTGGCTAAAGGCCATTTCGAGACATATTTATTTATTTATTTTTTTAAGGAAATCAATGGTCCTGTCTTTCCGGAAAACTTCAATGGGACGTTACCATCACACCCGCTGGAAAGTTGCAACGAATGACAATGTTGCAAAAACGAGGGCGACTCCTCTTTTAAAATACGTATTTTTTAAATCCTCGAAATCCTCTCGGTATCAAAAGCGATCTCTCCCCTGTACCGAACGCAAAGAAGCTAGGAGCTCCCACCCTGGGGGGTCCGATCTCGGACGCGGGGCTGCGGGCGGGGTACGTGCCTGGTCCGCCGGCCAAGCGGCAGAGGAAGCGCAGGGCACAGCGGCGGCGCGGGACCCGGCGAGCGCCTCCCTTACCTGGTTTGACTGGTTTGGGTGGTGGCTTCGACATCTCGCTTCCCTGGGCGGCTAATCCTAAAGACCACGCCGAAAAGCCAATCGATCGCCCCGCCAGCCGGCACTCGGGCACCCCAGAGTTTCTTTTTGTCCGGTTTGCAGTCGTGCGCCTTCAAGCGCCCGCGCCCACCCTCGGCTGCGGGGAGAGCGGACGCAGGCAGAGCGGCTCGGCCGAGTGCCCCGCCCCGTCCCGCGGCAGCCAGAGCCGTCCCGAGCGCGCGCCGGGCCGACGAGGAAGTGGACGCCGCCTCGCCGAGCGCCAATTGGCTCCCCGGCTGGCAGCTTCGCCGCGGCGGAGGCGCGGGCGGCGCGCACGGCAGCGGAACCAGCCGGAGCCGAGCGAGGGCGCCGCGGGTGCGCGCCAGGGCCGGCCAGGCCGCGCGCGTCCCCGACGGGAAAAGGCCGGGGCCGTGCCGGGGAGCGCGCGCGAGGCCACGCTCGCGGGAGCCCCGCCCCAACGGGGGCTGGATCCCGGCTCGGCGTCCGGCCCGGGTGGGAAGGAGTCTCGGGTGGCCACGTCTACCTGGCCCGGCTCTGACCCAGGAGGGCGTGGTACGGTAAAGGGCTATAAGCCTCTCGGTTAGCGATCAGTGGGTTGCGGCGGGTTAGTGACAGGCGCGCGCGTGGCTATCGCCCCTGCCGCTTTGCTTGAGAGGACTGGAACTGGCGCCAGGTGAGTACCTGCCTGCCCGTGCCGCGCCGCCTCGCTGGAGCCTGGAGGTGTTTCCAGAGTGTTCCGGTGCAAGAGCCTGGAACCTGGTTGCGTGTTGAAAGCCCCATTGGGATTCTTGCCTCCCTAACCGAGCAGATACATGGCCTGTCGAGGAGGACGTGTTCTCATGGTGGCGTAGTGCTCTAACGCCCGGTAATAATCCTTAAAACCGGAGTGCTGCCTCCAAGAGACCGCACAGGTGTTGGGAGAGGTCACCAGGGACAGGATCAGGTCTTGCTCACCACGAGACAGTCTCATTCCCCAACATTGGAGTGGATACACCACGGCCTGCTAAGAATGTTTTTCACATTTTTTAATGGCTGAAAGGGAATCAAAAGAAAAATAATATTTTGCGGCACGTGAAAATTACATGGAATTTAGATTTCAGTGTCCATAAAGTTTTATTGGAACACAGCCACGCTCATTTGTTTATGCTATGTCTGTGGCCCCTTTCGCATTACTACCGAAGGGTTGGGTAGCTGCCGGCTAAACCTAAAACATTTACTATTTAGCACTTTGCAGAAAAAAAAATTGTCAGCTCCTGACGTAGCAGATTGAATCTCCTGTGGGAGGCAAGAGCTAGAGTTTACAAGGAAGGCAGTGACATAAGTTCGAAATAGCATAGCCAATATTGTAAACCAGTTGTCTATTTGGGGAAAGGAAAATTGAGAAGAAATGACCATTTACATGTGAACCTACATAAAATGAAACTTAAGAATTTCTACTAGGGATTGGTAAAAGATGAGAGTGTTTCCAACAGGGGAGGGGCATGTGCTGCATTTTCAGAAGCTTCAACTTTGGGAGCTTTCTGCTTACAAAAGGGGAGGAGCAAAGTTTAAACAATAGTGGGAAAAGACTGCCCTATCACATGGAAGAAGATAATCAAAATATTTGTTGAATAAAATAAATAAAAGCCCTGAAAACCTGTTACTCTTTTTCACATGTCGGACTGCCCTTTACACGCGTTTGAAAAGCACAAGGCTTTGTCCTCTTTCAGACCGTTTGCATTAGGGAGTCTCTGTCTTCCTTACAGTCTACTAATTCTGCACCTGTCACTTTTGACCATTCTGCATTGTAGAAGCCAGAATATACCATGTTTAGTAGTGAAATGGATTAACCACAGTAAACATGTAAGAATTATGAAAAAAATTCAACATTTTATGTAGGGTAAAAAAATTATAAGAAATAAAACTTAGTCAGTTTGGGGTTGCTCTTGGCTATCCTAGTCTGTTCTCCTTCCGCTGTGCAAATGCTTTCTGCTGTCCAGAAAAGCTTTGCACACATTGGGAGGATAAACTACATAAATATTCCATGAGATTGAAGGTGGGTATATTCCTAGTGATAGGATGCCCTGAAATAATGAGACTAGAAAGTTCAAAGGGTTGTCTCTCTGGAGACATCAAATGATTTACAGTTTGTAGTTGATTGAGCTTGTGCTTGCTTCATGAAGCCTGCTGCTGCATACGTTTGGAACCTGACAACTCTTGATTGGAAGCTTTTTAAATTTGATTTTTAATAGTTCTTAAAGAGGGCAATAGGCAATGAAATGGTAGAAACTGATGTGGAAGTGGACAATGCCGGGCCTGAACTTGGAGTTCACCTGAAGCTGCGCTGTGCATCAACACTGTTTTTGAACTAAATGGCTTCGAGGATTGCTAGGCCCACCCCCAACCCCAGCCTAGCCACTCAGCCCAGCCACCTGTCTTGTTTCTGCATGTCCCAGTTTCCCACCCCTCCTATCACATTGTCACCTGCTCCTTGATAATGGTGTACGCCCAACATTTACCCAGAATGCTAGCTTATGCTGAGTTGGGGGTTCCTGTTTTGGTAAAAACTCAAATTTCACTGTGGGATTTCCCTCCCATGCCCAGGGGATTTTATAAGTAGGTTTACTTTATCTCACTCCAGGTTTCTGAATTGCTAGAATTTCTGTGAAAATAACTCCCTCAAGCCTATTTCTGGTGCTATGGCCATGTTCACTTGTTATTTGCTTGCCATGTAATCGATGCAGTAGCCACACATGTGTGCACAGATGTGGCAATTAGAACAGGGACCCATAGTCCTTTCTATTCGATGTGCACAGCAAATATATGCCCCATCAATAATACATCAATAAGAATTACATCAATTATACATCAGAGCCTGACAATTAAGCTAGCACACGTGCAACATTCTTTCTTTGCTCTTAGTAATAAGGTGCTTTTTAGCAGCTTGGAGTGATGCAAAGAAGTTAATTGGTTTAGTTTCATTTCTGGCTTTTCCAAGGTACTAGCTGTGTGACCTTGAGCAAGTCATCCATTGTCTGGGCCAGTTTCCACTTCTGCAAAATGAAGGGGTGGACTAAACAATCTCTAAAGCTATGTACGTCTCCAAGTTTGAGAATTTATGCTTCAACAATCTATCCAAAAATAAGCAAGGTGGGGACAAAAAATGACAAAGGCTTATGAATTTTTATTTTATTCGACCAAGTGAGGACATCCATTTACTACCATCTACTGACAACATAATTTCATAAATTTCATAATTTATCACCAAAAAAGTAAGAACGATACCATGTTAGGATAAAGGGCAGCCTCTCCCTTCCCCAAAGCAGGGTAGTTGTCAGCCTTCCACTGACATATCAAAACCAAGAATAGGGTAAAATAAAAAGCAGACAAATTACAACATAAAAATTTATTTTACAATATTCATCGTATGCAATTGTTCCCTTGATATACCTTGGCAATTTGAATTGAGATACATATTCAACAGTGTAACTCTGGGTGAAACTCAAATGCCCAACTTGTTCTGCTATTTTATTTTTATCACAGTCATTATTGAATTCTTGTCTCACATAGGCTTGTTAATGAAAGTGGAACCCAACCTTAAGCGATTGTACTCAATGTGGAATATTCTAGATAAGTGAGAAGCAGCCAGGGAACAACAGCCCTCTCCCCACTTGGCTCTTCTCCACACCCCTCCCCGGGGGGAGCATGGACACAGATCAGGATGGGAGCACTGCTAGGGGGGGCTCCAGCTCAGAGCCCCTCACCCTCCTGCTGCACAGCTGAGGTCCCTGACCACCCACCCTGCACAGAGAGCAATAAGGAGCAGCTGTCAGGGACGACCTTCAGGAACCACTATTCTAAGGTTCCCTCCAGCTATGCTTCACTTTTTCACTTAGAGATGAAAATGGTCCATTGCAATATCCAAGGACTGCTTTGGTGAACCTTAGGAGTATGAAACTGCCCTCTACCCCTTGGACTAGGAGTCAGCAAAACAGCCTGTGGCTTAAACCTGACCTTCTGCCTGAACATTTGCAGTCAGTTTCATGATAGAAAAGATAAGCGTTGAAATCCAATTAAGGGAAATGTTAGCCCAATAAAAAAGGAACTCCATTCCTGTCATTAGTAAATCTGTGTGTCATTAGTAGGCTTGTAAAAAAATGAATTATGATTGTTTTGAATTTCATAAAAAATTTTGTGAAAATTTGTTTTTTTTGTTGTTACGTAAGTCCCTACATAATAATCCAGATTTTGCCTCTTGCCCCATGAAGGCTCAAATATTTACTATCTGGCCTGTGTCCAAAAAGTTGGCCTAGCTGGGCCCTAGACCTAGGCTTTTGGGTGAGGAAATAGTGCCCTTGAAGGGCATTAGCTTCTTTTTGCCCCTGGCCAGCAGCGACTTTCTCCCTCTCCCACAAGGGGAGAGAAGCCTGCCCAGAGGGGTCCCTGCCGAGGGAGTGCTAGGTCATACCCAGGGGATGGAATCATGCAGGTGGAATGTGACCTGGCTACAGGGAGGTGAAACTTCAACTTCATTGACCGTGCTGTGGCCTAGCAACTCGTCTACACCCTGGAAAACAGAGATGTTCAAGGGTGTGTGCTTGGCCGTGAGGGCTCTTTCGGCTCACCTGACGTTGGTTGACAGGCCCTGAGAGTGCACCAGCTGCAGTGGCAGTGGGAAGCTCACTTAGGAAATCTAGGTAACGCGGGGCTGGGCTAGCCAAGAGATTACTGCCATCTTTTCCTCCCGGCTGGCGCTGTTAATTTAGGACTGACTCTCACTTCTCTAGACATCTAAATGATACACATTTGATTTTTTTTTTTTATTTCAGGAAATATTAGGAAGACGTGATTTTCAAAGCTAATTATGAAAACATTTACCATTGGAATCAGTGGGTGAGTAATTTTGCTATGAACAGCTGGTCAAAATCCTTAGGATGTCCAAATGGTGTTTTCATGTGGCTGGGATAGGGGAAGGCGAAGCAGCGGGGATTCCAGGGTCCTAGGGAAGAGCAGGCCACTGCGGAACACAAAACCGACAGAGTCCTGGCTACGGAAATACCAACAGGACATGGAAGACTTTCCTATAAACAGAGAAATAGAAGAGTCAGTCAACAACGCTTGCCTACTTTTCCATTTATTTTTCTGGAGCCAACACCAGAGGCAAGAGCTGGTTGGCACTACTTTGGTTCAGGGTGACATATCATTCCCCATGTGGCTGCTCCTCCAGCGTGACATAGGAGAAGATCTGTCGTATCTTTTCCTGTTATGCCCAGCTTCACACATACAGAACACAGAATGACCTTACCTCCATTCCTTTTCTGTCATACTTTGAGTGGCCTTATATCCCAGGAACCCTGGCATAATTATTAACCATGTGCTCCCTCCCTCTCAAAAGTGCTCTAAATTATGTGGTCACCCTACCTATGGCTACCAGAGGCAGGCATGGAAATAAGACATCAACAACAATTACAAAGGACATTTGTTGTGCTATCATGTTCATCTTCCTTCTATGTACATTAATCACATTATATGTGGCCCAATTAATAAAATATTTAAGATTATTAAAATTAAAAGTTTATAATTCTGGGGAGACCACTGTGTTACTGCATTGCTATAGTAAGTCATCCATTAGAAGTAAAATCGAGTGAACTAAATGTGAGAGCTCTGCCTTGCCTTGCCTCGCCTCACCTCCCATCTAATCAGAACTGAGGTCAGTTTTTCTCTGCAGTACTCGTCTTTCCCTTCTTTTCACGCTCACCGTCCTAATTCAGGCTGTCATTCCCTAATTCTAGTCTCCCCCTCCTAATCTTTCCTGTACACCTCTGCCAGTTTAATCTTCGTACAAAATGTTTTAGTTTTTTCTCTGCCTGGTGAATTATACTCAATGGTTCCCAATTATCTAGAATGAAATCTAAATATCATGGTATATGAGGGCCATCCATAAATAATAAAGGAAGTTCATTAGCCTGAGGGGTAGGCAGGCTGCAGGAAAGGTTTGATACAGGAGCTCAGTGATATCGCCAAAGACAGTCTCTTTCTCCTCTGTGTCTTCCTTCATTTGGATTCATCCAAGCAGCCCCTTGTGACTTCATGCGTCTTCATAGCCTGCCACTACTGGGGGCGGGGTGCTTCTCTTCCCCTAGGTCATGGGTCCCCTTTGACTGGACCAGCTCACTGCACATACTCCGAGTCACTGTGGTGGTAGGGATGGGATTACATTATTGGTTTGGGCTGACAGGTGCTGTTCTGGTGTTGAGAGTGGGATCAGTCCACTACCAGGCCTCAAGAAAAGGCGTGGAACCTGGGGAGGCAGCTATTATACAAAGTCCACTGCAGGATCGAATCCAGCTGTCACGAGGTACCATCATAACTCCGTAAGAAAGCCTCCTTTCCACTGTCTCTTCTTAGCGAGTGTCATGATTTCATTTCAGTGCTGCTGACTCTGTGAAGCCCATGCTAGATTCACTGACAGTGACTTGTGTTCCTGCCTTACATCCTTCCTCCAAACCCACTGTGCTATCTTTCTTGTATGCTTAACCACATGCTCCCCTATGAAGTAATTATTTAGGCGAGACTGCAGGGAATAGTAGGGGTTCTGAAGGAATTCGGGGGGCATCCATGAACCTCCTGAAAATTTAACACATGTGCGAAGATGTTCATTTTTTCTGAGGAAAGGGCTTATAACTTCATCAGGTTCTCACAAAGTTCCACAATGTAAAAAAGCTTAAGATCCATGCTGCAGTTAGACTTTGTATCCCATCTCCATTACTTGTTAGCTGTTACCTTGGGCAAGTTTCATTAGTATATAACTTCTTAATCCTTGATTTCCTCAACTGGAAAATGGGAATATTAATATCTACCTGTTACAGAAGGGATTCTCCAATTGTTTAATTACAGACAGCTTTTTTAACCTCTCCCTAGCCCACTGTCACGTTCCAAATACAATGAGCCTTCTCATTACCTGGCACATGAAAAATAAATGGGCCAGGAGTTGTGCATTTATTTGAATGTTGTAAGAAGGAAGGGAGTGACACCAAGTGGTCAGATCCTAGATAGAACATGCTCTGGGCACTCTTCACCTTGTTTGGATGCACATGCAAGGGAGGTCATGAGCCTGCCGAGGGGGAGGCTGAGTCCTAAGCTGTTACCTGACCAGGACAATTGCATTTCAAGTATGGGTCCTAGGCTCCAACTTGTTTAACACCTTTTCTCTCCTCTCCTCCCTAAGACCTAGACTGTCCTGTATCCCATCCATCTCCAAGGCTTGCATAAAAATCAGGTGCTTATTTCTCATTGGCTCCAGCTAACTCAGTGAGAAGGGATCTAATTAGTATTGGTTCAACTGCATGATCTTAACAAAAAAGATAAATCTAGAAAAACACATTTTCTAGCCAGATTGCATGTATTGTAACAAAGTTACCCATTTACCATCTATTTTAAACCAAAACTCAGTTTCTGAACTATGGACATTCAGTATGGTTTACAGACATTTTTGTTAAAGAGGAAAAATGTCATAATATTTTCTCAATACATAGGGTAACGCCCACCCACTTGTCCTTGTTTTTAGAGAGATCGCCCATATCCTACCCAACTATGTATTATAGGGTTAAACAAAAAATCTCATTAACCAAGTTCTTCTACTTTGTAGGTGTAAGATATTTAGGTAATAATTGAATTATATGCAACAAGCTATTTTGATGAATATTATTTCATTTTCCCTTTTCTAGATTATAAACATTTTGGAATTGATCTCCTCTGGTATTAAACACAAGTTCTTGCAAATAGATGTATAGTCAGGAGTTTTTTTGTGCTGTGGACATTTGGTGGTGTGGTGAAGTCTTGACTTCCTCTCAGAGTGATGGTGGGGTTTTTT